>MINK01178461.1:0-10254 GCA_001735545.1 Phormia regina
TAGTATAATTAGAAAGTATACTCGTACTGTCAAATTGTTTTTGTATTCCCATGTACAATATTTTGTGAGTATTTTAGTCTTCTTCTCTTTTATTCTCTCATTTTCCGTTCATAGCATTTTGACATTGTGCGCGGTAGTTTTACACTAACAAAATACAAGGAATTGTTGTTTTTATAGATGTGCGAGTACTTTGTAATTTTACTATGTTTTAATTAAGGTTATATAAATAATTTATTATAATAATTTATTATAAATAATTAATTCCATTTCAAAATAAGCAGTAGCATTGTTTTTATTATTTTTAATTTTTATATGTTTTAAAAATATTACAGTAAAAAAATAGTAAAAATAAATATTGTTCTTCCTTTATTTTACATAAAAAAGATTTACTAACGAGAAATTTTCGAGAAAAGTTCGATGTTATGAACATTTATTCTTAATTTAATTTTCAACAGCTTAAGAAGCTCTATTTAATTTTCTTAATTTAATTTTCAACAGATTTGTCAACAAAGGTGAAGGGCTCGGCCCAGCCGAATCTTTTTTCAATTTCATTTGTTTTAAAATTGGTTCGAAATTCTTCTACCTTTATAGATATAAATTTTTATTTGGAAATATTTTAAAAAGTGTTTGACAAAAAAACAATAAAATAGAAAAATAAAAAACAATTCTGAAATTTCGTAGCTTTGTTGGGGTTCATACTTAGCAGTTTTTCTTGAAGCAATTCTGATATTGTAGGCGAAAGATGTAAATAGAATGTAAATGTTTAGTATTCCCTTCTCTCTCCTATAAACTGAGAATTTCGACAAGAAATATTGCCGTGTGTAAACCCGGGTTTTGCAACTACATACAACTTTTCATAACTCGCTTGCTTCTATACACCTCTTGCCAACAAACGTAAAAGTTGCAGCGATTTTTTCAAGGGAATTCCCAAATGAAAATGGAGATTTTTATAATTTTTTATGTTCAAATTTGTGTTATTAAAGCATTTTAAATATATATTTAAATATTTCTTATAGTATGGAAAAAGTAAAACTTCTATTTGCAAATAAAATTATTTTAACAAAAATATAATAAAAATTTCTCTTGTGGTCTGCTTGTTTTTGATCAAATTTGTTTACTATTAAAATAATTAATTTCTGAATTATAATTTTTAAAAAATTTTTTTATGTAATAGGGGAAAATAGTATATTCTTTGATATTTTTACGTGATTCTTTGATAAATACACATTGTTTATAAAAAACATAAACATAAAAAACTTTGACAATTCATGGACAGCAAAACAAAAATCAAGGATACAAACACCATAAAAATGACACTATGCCGTAAAGAAGAGCAAGAAAAACGGCCACATGTTTTCAACACCACCTTTTAGTAATATGTCTTACTAAAATTATTCTTTCCGCAAATTAAAAATTATATTTTGAACTGAGTGTGTATGTATGTGTATACTTTTTTTCTTGTTTAAATGTTTTTTACAACATTAAAAAATTCCTTTACTTTTACAAGAATTAAAATTCCTCCGCCTCCAAAAATTTCAACACATAGAAAATATCAGGAAATGTAACCAAAACCTTACTTTAGTGATTTTAGCACATGTCTTTGTTTGGACTTAATAGGTAAAACAATATAAAAATTTTGTTCCAGTCGTTTGAATGGAACAAATAATAGTAATTTCAATTATATTATGCAAAATAATTGAAATTAAAAGAAATATGTTTAATTCATTTCGCACAAATTTAACAAAATTTATTAAAAAATTTCTAACATTTAATGCTTCTTTTTGCATTACTTGTTTTTGTTAAAAAATATTTAAAAAAACGATTAATTTCACAGCTTATGTGAAGCACTAAACTCACATTTGTGTGAAATATTTATTGCGAAATAGATTGCCAAATGAATTACTTATTGGTAGAGAGGTTTATGGCCATATTCTGTATATCGATTTTATGTTCCGTCTGTAGACGAAAACCAGTCACAAATTGTATTCTCTATGTCGATTTCATTTTTTCGTTGGAGTTACTTGGTTTATGTCTATGGCATAAGTTGTTTTCAAATGGGATGTTGACAGAATTAAAAATAATAATATATTCAAGAATTTTTTAATTTAATTTTTCTACTGCGCCTCTTCTTCCGCATGCAAAATGACGTTTGATGGGAGATATGGTTGCTCGAACAATTGTGCGAACAACGGTGTCCGAACAAGAACAAAACATGAAGATATTGGGTCAACACTATCCAAATGCATGTGCGCACAAAATTTTTAGTCCACATTAGACAAATTTTTATCAAGACAAACGTCAAAAAATTATCGTGATAAAGATTTGTCTGTGAATTTGTCAGTATTATTGCAGCGTTAAAATAAAATGTCAGCGTTCGAGCTCTGACAATTTTGTGTTGTCAGATGCAATCAAGATGGCATCTTTTACCAAGCATAATAAAACAAAGATGTCAGAGCTCGAGTGCTGACAATTTTCATTTAACGCTACAATAACACTGACAAATTTGTCTAATGTAGACTTAAAGTAATAATAATTTTAATAATTGTATCATGAAGCATATAAAAGAACCAACAACAGTCCAGATGGCGTTAAGACAAAGTTGTCAGAGTTCGAGCACCGACAATTTTGTTTAAACTCTCCAGTAATACTGACAAATTCAGTATACGTTAGACGAAATTTCATCGTGATAAAAACGTTTAACTCAATATATAAAAATTGTGAATACAAAATTATCCACGAACTGCCATACCTTTTTACGTACCGTCTATATTAGTCAGAGTTCGAGCACCGACAATTTTGTTTAAACTCTCCAGTAATACTGACAAATCCAGTCTACGTTAGACGAAATTTCATCGTGATAAAAACTTTACATTTGTCGATAAAAATGTGTCTAATGTAGACTCGAACTAACGTTTAACTCAATATATAAAAATTGTGAATACAAAATTATCCACGAACTGCCATACCTTTATACGTACCGCCTATATTAGCCTTTTTCTTGTTCGCACATGAACAAAACGTCGACAGAGAAATACACAAAACTTTTTCCATTTTGTTTTGAGTAGGCAGAACATTTGTCGAACAAATTATAATTTTTTGTTTGCTGACAGTGTCACTTCGATACATTTACATTCAGCGCCTCTTCTTCCGCATACAAAATTGTGCGAACAAGACATGAACATGTTGGGTCCACACTATCCAATTGCATGTGCTCACAAAAATTTGTTTAATGCTTGAACATGGAAAAAGCGTATATGGACCGCGCGTTAATGTGCCTTGATATGAATGTTGGCATGTTGGAATGTTATTTTGTATATATCCACTTTAATGTTTGAACCATAGCTGCATAGATTAACAACTAGATATTTATGTGAGAGAAAAGAACCTAATTCAATTGTCAGAAACCTAATTCATACAAAACCAAAATACATGTAGTCACATATATTTTGTTTTTGTATTAAAAAAATATGAGTAAATTTTTTGAAAATTTAGTCACTCTCACATAAACTTCTAGTTCTATTCATTCAAAATATGTATTTGTTAAAAGTTATTTTTATATTTATTAAGATAATATGATTTTTACTTACACGAAATTAATTTGAAATAAAATTAAACATTTAATTTGTTATTCATAACATTTTGTAATATTTTTATTTAACACATTCTAGCAAAATTAGTAAAAAAAGGTTAAATTAAAAAATAATGTTCAATGTTCAAAAATATTTTGATGTGTCGCTTTGTAGACAAGACTTTGTTTTTTCAAATATTGTCTTATAGAATTGCTTTTATCTAATGACATGTATGATTTTAGCCTTATTGAGTATCATCAATAGTTCAAATCCTCTCATGTAAACAACAGGTAGATTTGGAATAACTGCAATTTGTTACACAGATCTTGTCTAGGGCCGAAGCCTACTGTTCAAATGATAAACTTCTGCCAAGAATTGAGTTTACCTCTATAAATCTTATAAAAGTAGTAAAATAAAACACAAATAAAATATTTTGTAACCTTAAATCACCACATCATATTTTTTAACATTGGATTTTTATTGACCATAAGTTTCTTTTATATATTCCCTAAATTATTTAAACATGATAAATATGTCAAAAATGTCACTATGTATATTTTATTTATATACATGACAATGTAACCTATTTTAAAAGGGTTAGTCCATACTTGCCCACGGCGTTTTCTGAAAACCCCTTAATGTGCATAAGGTTAGGTTAGAAAGGGTGGCGTATTCACGCCTACACCCTGAGGCCAAACGGCCCATTGTGGTCCTTTTTTGAAAGAGAAATAGATAAATAGAGATAAGTTAATAATATAGGGAAAGGAATAGAAGAAGATTGTGGAACCTAAACATTTGTGATTGTTCCTAAGCCACTTTATTCCCATTACAAACCCTATGAGGTTAACAAGTCCTTTACTATTAACCTCACTTAGTTCGTGTAGTGTGTGGCTTCCAAACCACTTCAACCTATTTCGCTGAAGCTCTACACAGTGGCAGAGTATGTGCTCCACTGTCTCTAGCTCCTCAACATCATCGCACGTTCTGCAGAAATCTGATGTGCCAATGTCCCACTTACTCATCATGTTCTCTATAATAACCGACTACTCATGCTAGTGGAAGATGGTTTGGAACCTGCCGGTTTCAAGCTAGGCCATAGCGCCCTAGAAACATATTGGCAGTCCAATCTGATCACTTGTCCGCTTGCTCGATTCGTGTGCCAGAGTCCATTCCTTATCGATGCCACTCAAAAGAAGACCATTGGAATCTAAACAGATGCACTCTATGCAAAATCTATCGCTGGCTCCGAGCCATTGGCGAGGCTACGCTGCATGCGGCTATTTACGTTCACCATGAATGTCACAGTGACCAGCGAGATCCGAAATAGAGTTCTAGTTCATTATAGGGCAATCCCATTAACACTTTCATGCAATTCCGTGTCAGCGTGCACCTCAAGGTGAAGACCAACCCTGAGATTCTAACAAGCAAAGCTATCAGGGCCAATAACGCCGCCCTGGACTATCCACATAGATAAGTGATCATCATGCCCTCGTTCAACATTCTCTCAATCAAGCCTAGAATTTATAATACCAAGAATCTCGCCTGAAAGACACTACAACTGTCAGACAAATTTGTCATCGTGCTGATATTTCTCCAAATAAGTAAACTCCTGTGAACAGTGCCAACTTCCATCTTCGAGCCGTCCGAAAATACCGCACACCTCCGTAGAGCTTATCTGCTCCCACCCAGAGGTCCCTGTTAGGCAATGCCAAAACGGGAGTAGCACCAAAGTCAATAGAGGTTCCGACGTAATCCGTTGGTTCAGCCAAGGATAGTGTCCGACCGAATTGGACTTTATCTAGTATGCTGACATGCCCCGCTCTAGATCTACCTAATAGTCCCAGCTCCTTCAATCTAAATAGGCCGCGGATAGCCATACCCCTCACAAATTCCTCAATTGGAATAAGGTGGAGGATGATATACAGCGCCGCTTGAGGTGTACTTGTCCTTGCCCCTGAGATGCCAATTGAAGCACACCTCTGAACCTTAGAGAGAAGGTTTCTATACGTTCCCTTACCCAATGCCTCCCACCAGACTGTACAACCATAAGTAAGAATCGGTCTTACAACCGAAGTGTAAATCCAGTATACAACTTGCGGCCTAAGACCCCAATTCTTACCTATAGAGTTCCTGCAAGCGTAATAGGCATTGAGTCTCTTTTTGACCCTCTCCTGGGTGTTTCTCCTCCAAGACAATTTACTGTCCAAGTACACACCCAGGTATTTGGTCTCACTTGACAATGCAAGCTCAATTCCATTCAATATCGGTAAGCTAAAATGCTCCACCTTATATTTCCTAGTAAATAAAACTAGCTCCGTTTTCTCGGGGTTAACATCCAATCCATTACTGTTGGCCCAAAGGGACAGATCACGTAGACCTGTTTGCATGACCTCACTGATCGTAGATAAGATTTTACCCGTGACCAGTAAAACAACGTCATCGGCTTAGACCACAATTTTCCGTCCCATAGCATCAAACTGTCTTAAAATGACGTTCACGGCCAAGAGCCACAGTAATGGAGAAAGAACACCTCCTTGCGGTGTGCCCCTTGTCACAAGTTTCCTTATGCAAGTGCCACCCATGCTTGAGTTGATGACCCTGCTGCTAAGCATCAGAGTTATCCACTCAACAAGAAGTTTACTTATATTCAGCGAAACAAGTAATTCCTCAATAGCTTCTATCTTGATATTATTAAAGGCCCCCTCTATGTCGAGAGAAGCTGCCATGGTGTATTCCCTCTGCAGCAGACCCCGTTCAATATAACTCACAACGTCATGCAGAGCATTCTCAACGGACTAACCTTTAAGAGAAGCATGTTGAGACTCGCTAATGACCTGAGTTCCTATACTAGTCCTGATATGAAGATCGATCAGTCTTTCATAGAGAAGACGATAGGCTGATCGGTCTATAATCCTTAGGTTTCGAGTGAGTCGTGTTACCCGCTTTGGGTATGAAAATGACCCCTACCTCTCATCACCCTCTGGGTATATATCTCATTCTAAGACATTCCCTAAAAACCTCCGTAAATAGAGAGATGGTCCTTTCACCGATATTCTGTAACATGGCCGGAAATATTCCATCCGGGCCCGGAGATTTATATGGCTCGAATGAATTTACTGCCCATGTTACTTTGCCTCTAGTGATCATCCCCCTTATGACATCGGTATCCCCAGCATCTGAAACGGGTTGTAGGTTATCACTGACGCTGCCTTCCCTTCCTTCAGATTCTATATCCTTACAGCCTTGAAAATGAGTCTCCATAAGTAAGTTGAGGGACTCTGAGCTACACTCTGTCCACGAGTTATCCGCACGTTGTATGTATCCCGGTGCCACTGGGTCCTTGGACAATACTCGCCTGAACCTAGATAACTCGTTAACAGAGTCCGTTTCACTCTTCTACTTAGGGAAACTATCCCTTTAGCTAATCCAATCATCATCGCTCCTCGTTAGTTTGGCACTATTAAACAGCTTCCAACTGTAGACCGCTGGTACATGAGTTCCTTAGTCTACCGTTTCGGCCCGGATAAATTACTGGACAATTGAGCTCAAAACTATTCCTAATGACAGCAGTGAAATTATTCACTACCGACTCGATGCCCTCAACTGAATTTCTCCAGTCCTAAGTATTTCTAAGGTCCCTACAGACTGACCTCCTAAAGGACTTACAATCTGTCCTTCTCGAGTTCCTATGTTCCCTCGCCTTCTCAAAATTGAGTCTAAAAGAAATCAAGCTGTGATCCGAAAAAGAGTAATTCAGCACTACTCTCCAATCCATAACATAATTTACCCCACGGTTAGCTAGCGTTACATCTATAACTGTTTCCCTATCCTTAGTTCTGAACGTAGGTGTACTACCCCTATTACAGATGTGTAGATCATAACAAGTTATAAATCTTGTTGATGTCCCTGATTCCCCATTGATAGTGGTAAGCATTCGCATCACATCCCAAGACCATGTACGCGCCTCTTCTCCTAGCGTGCTCCGCCAGCTGCTGCAGAGCGATACCTGGTGGATCGGCTGCCTCGTACGACATGTACACAGCCGTCATTCAAATTTGATGATTTCAACAAAATATTCAATTAAAATGTTGCAAAAGAGAAAAATATTTTCCCTTGGAATATTTACTATTTTTGTGTACTCAGAACGTTTTTCGAGTTTCACGCTATTTTTCTTCAATCTACATTGCGTTGAAAAGTTGACTGGTTGGGCCCTAAAATACTTGCAATAATTTTTTAAGAAAAAGGAAAATAAGTAAAATATTTTTTTACTTGAATATATGAAAAAATTTATACATTTTTTTCTTCAAACCTTTTGAGACTAAATATTTAAATTATTTCTTTGGAGTTTTCGTTGAATGAAATTTTAAAAATATTAATTTAAATATAGTGATATGAAAACTATTTATAGTATAGTTATATATAGCTTTCAAACAAAAATCAGAAAAATTTATTGAACCTTTTTTTATTTAAATAAAATACATATAAATTTTAAATATGTATAATCAAATTAAAAACTTCATCTTCATTTAAAAAATATTTGTTTTACTTTTGATTAAAAAAATATTTTTATCAATCAAATATAAAATTTTAAAAAATTTAAATAAATAGAATCCCTTAATGTTTTTATTTAAAAATTAGTGGATTGATTAACAAATTATATTAATTAGAAATGGAAATGATATAAAATGTACTTAAATTTTTTATTTCATTCACAAGTTTCATTAATTTTTTTATGTAAGAAAGAAATATATCAACCGACTCACTGCCGAATTTTTGCCGCCGCCGAGTTAAAATCCAAGCCGCCGCCGATGAAAATGCCCGGCGCAGGTCTCTGATCGTTGATTACAAAAATCAGCTGGGATATAAACACTATGGAAATTTTAATGGTTTTGATTGTGAATAATATGTGATAATGTTTCAGATTTAATAATTTCGTATTGTTGACAATACAATGGGAAAAACGTATTTACAAAATATAATTTGGCTGATAATATTGATAGTAACATTTGGGCAGGTTGTATATGGATTTTTAGGTAATAAAGTTTGGAATAAAATGCATTGGCTAAAGAACTTTTATATAGTACAATTTAAAATATGTAATATTTTCAGGGGAGGGACACCACCCACCATTAAATAACATCGTTACCACTCAAGATATAATAGCTGGCGATATATTCTTTGAAATAACAGATCCGTATTCATTAGAATACACTTATAGGCTAAGGCCAGCAAAGAATTTTGGAACATCATTTTCAAAACAATTGCAAGGAGTAGCATTGGTACCAACTATACCATCCCATGGTTGCATAAAATTAGAAAATAATCGTGCAATTCGCGGAAATGTTGCTCTAATTGATCGTGGGTAAGTACTTAAATCAATTACTACTTATATTTGTTTTTACATTAGAATAGCTACGAAATGTGGCTTTATTCGCCGGTTGGGAATTTTTTCGATATACGTACATATATATATATATATAAATATATGTATATTTATATATAAACTTTGACTACCTATAGTAAAATAGACATTTTCGGATTTGATATATCCGATTTTTTCCAAAAGTAATCACATTTTATTGCTCATAACTTCTAAAATATGCACTGCACAATTCTTATATATAATAATATCTTTTTTTTAATTAGAAATTAATTAATTTTAATTTAATAATTAATTTTTATATTTCGAACGATACGAAGAAAAATGTTAAATTCAGTGTCTTCCATTTTTGCTTTCAATTGAATAAAACAAATTTATCCACTAGGATTCTACAAATATCCCTTAATCATTTTTAGTATATATGCACAGTATTGATAAATGTAGAATTTTTATACCCTAGGTGGTTGGGGTATTATGTGTTTTTGCAAATATTGTAACGTAGAAAAAAATCTTCCTACACCCACCTTAAAGTATACCGTTCGACTCAGAATCACTTTTTGAGTCGATTTAACGATGTCCGTCCGTCCGTCCGTCTGGTTGGCTGGCTGGCTGGCTGTCCATGTAAAGCTTGTGCGCAAAGTACAGGTCGCAATTTAAGAGATAATTTGATGAAACTTGGTACATATGATTTTTTTGGCACAAGGACGAAGCCTATTTAAATTGGTCATGATCGGCCCATTATTTCACCTAGCCCCCATACAAATGTTCTCCCGGAATAGAGTTTTAACACTCAAAAATACCTTAAAAATTGAAATATTTTAATGAAATTTGACATGAATAAGTTTTATGTAAGCATAAATCTATGTGCCAAATTTCATAAAGATCGGTCCATAATTTACCATAGCTCCCATATAAAACACTCTTTCGAAAATCACTTAAACGTGCATAAATCCCATAAAAATGTTAATATTAATTTAATATTCGACACATATAACATTTATATAAATATAAGTGACAATGCAAAATTTCATGAAAATCAGTCCCATATAAGGCCCATAGCTCCCATATAAGACCCAATTTAGGGAATCACCAAAAGGTGTATAAATACATGTGAATTTTAGTATCGACATAATATTATGAAATAATATATTTTTATTTTAAACTAAATACAAATATAGGTCCATAATTGGATCCTTCCCGAATTTTGGTACACATAGGCAATGGTGTAGGGTATCATATGGTCGGTCTTGACCGACTATACCTTCTTCTCTCGTTTTATTTTAAATTATTTTACTTTTATAAAAT
>MINK01178463.1:0-11936 GCA_001735545.1 Phormia regina
TAAATGGAGAAATGTTATTGAATTGTTATGAAACATTAAATTAAACTACTGGCACTACAGTCATAATCATTATTAGTTATGAGTAACAATAATAATAATAATATACGAGTTTGTGGGTATCAAACATAACGTTTAATATTTACCCAGGATTTAACTTAACCACACAGTCTTCTACTTTCCCAAACACATACATACATGCACTCACGTTTTCCAATGCACGACTTAACATTGGCATAATACATTTATGCGACAACGAAACCATATGAGGCCTATCAATAACTACAACAGCAACAACAACACCAAGAAAGAAAAAAAACTAAAAAAAAACAAACATTGACTTTTGTAGAAAATAAGCAAAGCAAAGAAGAAGAAAAACAAAAGCCATAAGTTGTGCTTGTTTTTGAAAAATTATTTTGCCAGCATTTTATAACATTTTGTTCTTAGAAAAAATGATCGATGTTTTCTAAAATGTCCTTCTTTAAGAAGGATTTTTTTCCACATTTCAAGGGTTTTTGCTTTATAGCAAAACGAAAAAGAAATACTTTGTTAAAAAAAAGGAATAAAAAATATGTTATATTGCAGTAAAAATGTAAATTGAGTTGAAATACCAAACACACAGTCAGCGTAGCAAATATCAACCAAAGGTCATTCGTGCGTTAATATGGTATAATGTATTTTATTATTTTTATTCTTCATTCGTTGGTTTTGCTAGAAAATCAAAATGTACTGATATATAAAATATTTCATGGTAATTTATTAACTCAACATACACTCTCTCACACGCGCAAACACACACAAACACACACACATAAATGCACATGGTCATATACATACATTAACATAACGACAATGATTGTTTTTTTCTCTCTCTGTTATGTACAGTGGTGCGTATAATTGTTATTTTGTGATTTAGTCATGGTGGTAATTGAATGCTTAATTTACATTGAATAATTTAAATAGATTTTTTCCTGGGGTATTTACTAAACATTTAATTTATATAAGAGAAATTTTCAAGGGAAGTTATTATAATTGAAACATTTTAGGGAAGGGAAGGGTATGACTGATTTCCGTTATTCTGTTGTTGGCAGGAATTTTCTGAAATAAATAACTATTTAGAATTAAATAATTATAAATATGTTTATTAAATTATGTAAATGCTTTAAAGTTACGATATTAAAAACTTAGCTTTGGTTTGTAAAAAAAAAGTGTTCTCCTAAAAACAATTGTGATTTAAAATATTTAACAAACCAGCACAAAAAGGTATTAAAAAAGAGCTGAAAAAGTGATGAATTTTACATTATGTTGTTATTGGAAGAGGGGAATTATTGGTGAAAAAGAGCTGCAAAAGATGTTTTTTTGAACCCGTAATTGTCATTGATAAGATGATCTTCTTTTATAATTGTTTTTCATTTCCTTCGAAGTACTTCCCTTAAAACCAAGTTTATATAATTTTTTCTATGTTTCACTCATTTCATGTGAACATTTTAATTTTAGTTTATATTTTCTTAAATTCCAAAGTACGAATATGCCAACGGAATGTTATTTAGGAATCTATAATAAGTTGTCAAAAGTTTTAAATCCAAAAATATGGGACTTCGGAAAAATGCGGATTTTAATGCTGAAAATGCGATGAAACTAATTTTTTGTGGGAATTGTGGGATTACCTTAAAAAAAACTTAA
Source organism: Phormia regina (assembly GCA_001735545.1). Taxonomy (NCBI): domain Eukaryota; kingdom Metazoa; phylum Arthropoda; class Insecta; order Diptera; family Calliphoridae; genus Phormia; species Phormia regina. The sequence continues at coordinate 1,681 of MINK01178463.1, forward strand.
AGTATTTCCACTTTTTTCATTTTGCATGATAAGGAATACATTCACCAAAAATTTCGTTAAGATATTTTTACAAACAAGAATTTTATTATCGATAAAATATTTACAGTTACTCAAAAAAGAAAAAAAAAAAAAAACGAGAGAAAAAGTTATAGTAGGTCAAGCTCGACTATATAGTATCCTAAATCACTACATTTGCTTACCAAAATTTGGTTCCAATTATAGACCTATACTTCCCTTAAGTGTAAAATAAAAAAATACTAATACAGAATATTACGTCGATAGTAAGATTCACATATATTTATGCTCTTTTGGGTGATTCCCGAAATTGGGTCTTATATGAGTTATATGGTGAATTATGTAATTTTTTTCATACATATATAAAACAAATATATTTGAGGTCAAATTTATGACCTTCCATTAATGCAAATTAATGGAAAACGCTGAATACAGAAAAATTTATTGATCCATCAGACCAAATATGCAAGACCCGTAACCGCTGGTAGAGAACATAAGTATAATTTTTATGTAGTATTTTGCGTATCAATACGCATAATTTCCTGTAAGAAAATAGAGAATATTTTACCAATGGAAATTTGTTATGACAATTAACATGAAATTCCTTTAGATTACGGCTGATATTCGTCCATCTGAGAATGATTTTCATTCATTAATTGAATATTCATAACATTAAGTTAAGAGCAAAGTACAGGTCGCAAATTTAGAGATAATTTGATGAAACTTGGTACATATGTTTTTTTTTGGCACAAGGACGAAGTCTATTGGTTTTGCTCATGATCGGCCCATTATTTCACCCCCATACAAATGTTCTCCCGGAATTGAAATATATTAAAAATTGAAATATTTAAATGAAAATTAACACAAATAAGTTTTATGTAAGTATAAATCCATGTGCCAAATTTCATGAAGATCGGTCCATATCTTACCATAGCACCCATATGAACCCCTCTTTCGAAAATCACTTTAACGTGCATAAATCCCATATAAAAGTTAATATTAATTTAATATTCGACACATATAATATATAAGTATAAGTGACAGTGCATGTAGGCAATGGTGTTGGGTAATATATAGTCGGACATGACAGACTATACCTTCTCTTCTCTCGTTTTAAATTTTATTTTATTTTTTAATATTTTCAATTTATTAATTTCAAGAAATTTAATATATTTTTTATGAAATATTTTGACACATAAACAATATTAAAATCACAAACCAGTTTATTTAGTATTCAAACCCTTTATACGAAATATATTTTTGTATACAATTTAACCAAAATTAATTTTAGCTGAGTTTGCTTTATTTTTAAATTTATTACCTTAAATTTCATGGTTTAGCTGACATAGTTTTTATTACATAGAAAAATATGGAAATCAATATCTTTTGTAGAGCCGAAACTAAGCTACGCTACCTTAAATTTAATGTAATTTGTGTTATATAAATTTTAATTTCTTTTCCTATTTTAGCACAAAACCAATATTGACCGCGGGAAATAATTACTTATTTTGTTATCAAAAATAGTACAATGTTTTTGGAAATTCGGTGACTTAATAAACTTTAAAGTGGCATAGTTTCCGTTACACAAAAGATATCGACTTCAAGCATTTTTATGCAACAAAGAATTTTGTAAGCTAAGGAATTTAAATGGGACAAGAAACAAAAATTTAGCAAGCTATTAAAAATTTCAAGTGTAAATGGTACCTTACTTTAGGCCTCCTTAGCTCCTCCTCTGAGGCGGTTGTTGGTTTTTATATCTAATATTGTAAACTCCTAGGCTTCGTCTATACTCAATTTTGCGTAAATTCAATTAGAAAATTAGAAGTTACAGATTTATTTCCAAATAATTTTCGATTTTGGCACACTGTGCTTAGTTGTACTATAAAAAAATCAAAATTTGTACCACAATTTTGAGGATAAGTAGTTTATATATTTTTTTAATTTTCTTTTTTAAAAAATAAATTTAAAAAATCTTAAATTTTGCATGAACAAATTTTTTCGGGCACTTATTTCAAAAAAAGCCAAAACTATTATGCGTTTGAAAATTTTATATTTGAACGATTTAAAGCCAATTTTATTCCACATGTATTGGAGTAATATTTATATTAATGTTAGAAGCCCTTGTCAAGTTATATTGAAGGATACTCGGGTACATATATATTTAACCTTCACTACAGGTGTAAAGGGGGTATATAAGTTTATCATTCTGTTTGTATATTCCACAATTTTCATAGAAGAGTAAAACAAATTAACATTTTCTTGATCCTTGTAAGAAATGATGACGTTAGAACTATGTCCCTCTATCCATGTGTCGGTTGAAATGGCGTTTATGAAGTCAACCGATAACTGACATGTATAAAATATATAACAAATGATCGAAATCTTTTTGGGGATTTTGCTATTGAAATTTAATACGATTGGTTTATAAATGGCGGAGATAATGCTTAAAAAAGCATACTTTAAGGAGAAAATTTTGAAAGGTAAAAAAAGAATTAATCTCATTTTTTATATGATACAATTTCCTGTCACAATTTCGGAAGGACATTTGTATTAGGGCTAGGTGAAATAATGGGCGTATCATGACCAAATTCAATAGGCTTTATCCTTGCACCAAATTTCATCAATTTATCTGTAAAATTGCGACCTGTACTTTAAGCACAAGCTTTAAATGGACAGTCAGCCAGTCAGTTAAATCTATACTTTAAGGTAGGGGTAGGAAGATTTTTCTGTCTGCTTTACAATATTTGCACAAAAACATAATACCCCAACCACCTATAATGTTCAATTATGATAAAGAATTAATCTCATTTTTTTTATATGATACTATTTCCTGTTCACTGCTGCACGTTGGAGTAAAAAGGGGTCGAAAATGGCACTTATTTCAGGGAGAAGTGATATCAATATTTTAATGATAAGATCTATTTTTATATTTATTATTAGGTAAAGAAATGTATTTTTAGAATTTTAGGATTTTTTTGGCAGAGTGGTAATGTCTGTCCGTCCGTCTATACCTTGGGATTAAATGGGTCTAAAATCGCCTCTATATTCAGAGAAAGGTGATATGAATATTTTAGTGATCATGAATTAATTTTGTATTAATTAGTTAGAAAAAAGTGATATTTTTCGAACTTTTGAATTTTTCTTGACAGAATAGTAATGTCTACCCGTCTGTCTGTACATTGTGAAAAAATGGGTCTAAATTGGCCGCATAATTCAAGAAAAGGCGATATCAACATTTTAATAATCACAAAATGTTTTGTTTTTTATTAGTTAGTAAAAATATCAATTTTAAAAATACTGTGATTTTTTTTCGTAGAATCGTAATGTCCAAGAGCTATGTGAGGCGGTTGAACAATTTTATATTTGAACGATTTTAAAGGCCAATTTCACTTTCCCTATATGAAAGTTTAAATTTATATTAATGTAGAAGCCTTATCAAGGTTATATTGAAAGATACTCGGTAAATACTATCATTTAACCTTCACATACAGGTGTAACAGGGTTATAGCTTTTCATTCGTTGTAAATTCCACAATTTTGCATAGAAGAGTACAAATTACAGTTCTCTCGTTGAGACCTATTGTAAGAATGATGACGGTAGAATATAGTCGCTTCTATCCACCATGTTGTCGGTTTGAAATGGCGTTAACTGAAAGTCAAACGATACTGAACACATGATATAGTGGTTAAATAGTATAACAAAATATGACTCGATAATCTTTAGGAGATTTTGATAATCTGATAATTGGAAAGGTAAAAAAAATAATTAAAATACTCAATTTTTATATGATAAATTTCTGTTCAATTTCGGAAAGGAACAATTTTGTCATTAAGGTTAGGTCGCAACATAATGGGCCCGATAATGACCGAAATTCATATGGCTTTATCGCTTGCACCAAATTCTCATCATTTATCTGTAAAAAACTGCACTTTAAGAAAGGCTTTTAAATCGAGCATTCAGTTCAGTCCAGTTTCAAACTCTTATACTTTAAGGTACGGGGATTTTTCCTCTGCTTTACATATTTGCACAAACAATATATACCCCTTGCCACCTAAATGGTGAATTATGATAAAGAATTTCTTCATTTTTTATTGATCCATTTGCTTCACTGATTACTGCTTGGTATTGATGCACGTTAATTCATGGTGAGGAGGTGTATGATTCAATATTGTTAATTATGCAATCGATTTTTATAATTTGTAATCAGGAAAGAAATGTCATATTTTTAAGATATTTTAGGGTATTTTTTTTGGCGTAGTGAGTAAATGTGTATAATGCTCTGTCTATACCTTGGGATTAAATGGGTTTACATCAAGCGCTTTTATTCATTGACAGGCTGTATGAATATTTCTCAATGGATCACGATTTAATTTTTAATATTAATTATATAGAGCTCAAAATGAGTTGAGTTAAACTTTTTGTTATTTTTTTTTGCGAGATTGTAATATTCTCCGTCAGCTCTATATTATTGTGTAAAAATCGTCTAAAATGGCACTAATATCAAGAAAAGGGTATTAGTCAAACATTTATAAGTAATCACAAAAGTTATTGTTTTTTATTAGTTGTAAACAAATATTAATTTTTTAAAATACGTGATTTACTTTTTTAATTGTTTTTCTATTTTTTTTTTTTTTTTTTGGTAAGTTTTTAGCAAAAATCCTCTAAACATTGGAATATAAATGTGGACTATGAGAATACGCGTGCAAATATACATAAGAAGCGTTTCGTAGTATTTTTTAATTAATTGATATGTTTGATATTCTTTAAACGAATTGTTAAAAATTGCACAACAGAAATTCTGACGTAATTTTTGTTTTTGCATGTGGGAATGGCACAACAACACGTTCCTGTCTAATCCAAAAGGGCAGTCTTACTTCATACGAAAGAAGCAACTTGAGTTTTTTTCAACAAAAATGTATTTTCTAAAATCGCGCCAACAATATATTGCGCATATTTTTTTTTAGAATATGTAAAAGTAGATCGAACTAATGTGATATTTTTCAGATAAAGTCTTGTAGAAGTCTTTATATCGGCTCTCATAATTGAAAATTACGTAGCGATTTTTTTCCTCGTATTTTATATAAAAAAATCTATAAAATATACCAAGGACAAAAATATTTTTACATAATTCTTGCATAAATTAAACATGTCCTACTTCATTTTATTTTTTTTCCTTAAAAATCCTTGTTTATTAAATAAAAAAATTCACCGAAAGTTGCATGTAAAAATTTAATTTTTCTGCTCTTTTCTTAAAATATAAAAAAAAAATGTGAACTTTGAAACAGCTGGAGTCATCGCTAAAACAAGTACAACTATATAGCTTAATGACTTTTTGTATTTCGATAGTTGAAGGAAACAAAAAATTATTGTCTGTTTTTTTATTAAAGGTTATCCAATATTTAATATTAAAAAAAAGAAGACAATTTTTTCCAAAACTTTCAATAAATCTTCTTCGTTACCTGGCCGAATTGCGACATGATGTATTTGCTTCTCATATGGTTTAAAATAATTAATATAATCCATAACTCGCTACCACTGTGTCCTACAACAGTCTGATTTATCTTATCTCGTAAAATCTAGACAAAGACGTTATATGGCAATAATACTTAATCGAATAATATTTTTGAATTTGCCCTCGCGTGACTATTGTTTTTCNNTTATAGCAATAATAACCTTAATACGAATAATATTTGAAAATTTGCCTGCGTTACTTTGTTTTTCTCGTTATACTTACGTTTTATGTTCTAGTGATAAATTTCAAATACAATAATAAATCAGAAATTTAATACAATTTATATAACAATGATATGCAGATTTTTTTGTTATATTATTTTCATTTTACTTATTAAAACTTCCTTAAAGGTTTTTTGTACTAAAATAAAGGTATCTTTTTGCTGACTAAATGAAAATTCAATGACAATTAATTTTCCTTAGGAACAAAAATAAACTTGACCACCGACTGCCATAAATATTAAAATTCAAATTGCGTAAGGAGTTTTTATACGAGTTTTCTTAGAAATAAATTTTATTTTGAAAAATATATAACGGTGACAAGTAATAAATTAATTCAAGAATATAATTACTAAAAAAAAATAAATTTTATATTTTTGTTTAGAAGAAAGAGAAATATGAGAAAAGGAAAAAGAGACACATAAGCAAAAAATTCTAATAATAATATTTTTTTTTAAATAAAGGACTCTGATTAAATTAATAAAACTTTAAGTAAAATTTAATAAAATAATTGATTTTTTTTGTTTCAGCAAAATATTAAATAAAATTAAGGGATTAAAAATTTGTGCCAAGAAAATTTATTCAATATTTTAAATTGAATAAAATTTTTTTAAGTTGTTGAAATGAATATTGAACTACTTCCAAAGGTTAAAGTACACTTGCGAATTTAATGTCCTTAACATCCTCTTAAAATAAGTAGATAAGTGGATACATTTTGTAACTTAAGTATATAACTTAGTATATGAAAAGAACAAAAACAAATACTCGTTTTTATTTAAAGTTTAAAATAAAATCCTCTAAAAAAATAAAATTAATAATTTTTTGAAGACTCTTATTTATGGCCAAAAAAGTTCTTAACAAATTATTCTTCAACAGCCTTTTCTTAAGAAAAAGTTTTTCTAGTTAAATATTTGTTAGAAATAATAAGTTAAGTTATATTTTTCTTTATAAAAAAATATGATATTTGTCATGTTGTCATATTAAATATTTGGTTGAAATTTGAAAATTTTCTCTCAATTTTTTCAAATAATGATGCCATTTAGACAATATAATACGTTTTTTGTTTGCTTAACAACAAAAAGTCTAAATGAATATTTGCATTGAATGCAGAAAGTAAGAAAAAAAAAACTAGAAAAACTTTAAGATTTACTAGCAGCTGTCAACTTACATTTTAAAATATAAAAAACATTTCTTGTTTTCCATCGCTAAAAGATTTTCCTAAGATGACTTATGAATGTAAAGAAAAATACGCAGGTGTTTGACAAGAAAAATGATTTGATAAAACGAAAAAATAAAAAAAGAATTATATATAAAGAACGCAACGGATTTACAAACAGAAACCATTTAACATAAATGTTGAAGGACATAGGAATATGATGTTTGCAGGAATTTATAGTTTTGCTTGGTATGTGCAAATTCATGCACATCAGGTAAAAATAAATGTTTAATGCCGCTAATACGTTTTAATAACTTTTTTTTAAAAATAAGCTCAGATGAAAAAGATTAATAAAGTTTAAGAGAAAGTACATTGTTTTGCATAATATCAAAAGTAACATACAATTAGAAATATTAAAGAAATTTTTGGTTTGTGAGAATTTTTATAAAATCAAAATGTGGCTTTTTATGCGATTTCAATTAATTCCTTTAGAATGTTCGCTATTCACTTAGCTTTCAGAAAAAATATAAAATATGCGATGTTTCTATTTCGGCAAAAGAAAAAATCGCCTTTTCTTAAAGGACAAATTTAAACCCTACACCACCATAGCAGATTTGGCTAAATGTCTTTGTGCAAATATTGCACAGTGGGATAGAATCAAAATTTTTTGGAAATAAATCTGTAACTTCTGATCGGTTGGTTGTATTTCCATAAAATTTATACATAACAGAGGAGTGCGCAATATTAAGTTTGGAAGGGAGACTGAACAGGTCTCTCAGGGGTGGATCTAAAGGGGCTTAAAGTTGAGTACCTCTGACATACAAATTTTTAACTGCTTGCCAAATTTTTGTTCCCCGTCCAATTTCAAATATTTTTATAGATTGTTGTAAACACAGACCCACAAAAAACATGCTTACATATCTTATTTATCTCTTATACTTTTTGAATTATTTGCATTTGACCTTTAAAGCAGCTCAAATTTGCATTTTATTAGCCCGGTTTATTCATCCTAGAGTTCCAGACCGATATCATTTCTTTTTTCCTCAACTTATTAAAAAATAAAATTAAATAAAAAAATCTCAAGTCGATATCTTTATCGAGTCCAAAAATAAACGATTTTGAATTTGAAAATTGCAAAAAATACGACTTTTTTTGGCCCAAAAAAGTATCAAGATTTTTTTTTCTCGCAAAAATAAAATTTTCTTTAAGAAGACTTTGAAATAAAAAACAAGCCTAATAACTCAAATAACACCCTTCCGAATTCAATCCATTTTGTATGAAAGTTTTGATTTAAGTCTATATTTTCTCAAATCCCAAAGCACAAATCATTTTCAATCAAAATATACGGGCCTTCGGAAAAATGTGGATTTTATAGCGGAAAATGTGAAAAACACATTTTTGGGATTTTCGGCGTTTTATGTTTTTGGGGATTGTGGGTTTCATTTTACAAAAATCTTTGTCAATTTCTCATTTTATACGATAGGGTCTACATCCACCAAAAATTTCGTTAATAAATCTTTAATAACATAGATTTTATTACAGATAAAATATTTAAAGTTTCTCAATAAACCACTTTTTCACAAAAATTTGACTTTATTTTCAAAAATCAGAAAAAGTATTTTTTCATTTAAATTAAATTTCTTAGCTGACAAAATTCTTTGTTATATAGAAGAAAATTGAAATCAATATCTTTTATAGAACCGAAACTATGACACTTTTAAGTTTATTAAGCTTCTATAGCTCCTCCCCTGAGCGATTTGTTCCATCCCCTTCCAAACATTACATTTTACACTCCTCTGCTATACATATACCAAATTTCATGAAAGTCCTACTAGACGATCAGAAGTTTTTTTCCAAAAAATTTCGATTTCCCACTGTGTATTGTAACGCAGAGAAAAATCTTCCTGCCCCCACTTTTAAGTATAAGTATACACAGGTGGTTGGAGTATTAGATGTTTCTGAAGATGTTTGTAATGCATACAAATAATTTTAAATCGATCTAACGATGTTCGTCCGCCCGTTTGCCTGGACGGCTGCCTGTCCATGTAAACCTTGTGCACAAAGTACAGGACGCAATTTTTAAGATAATTCAATGAAATTTGGTACCTGGGACTTTTATGTTACAAAAACGAAGCCTATTGAAATTGGAAGTGATCGGACCATTATTTCACTGTGTGAGTATTTTTTATTTTAATTATTTACTTAACGATGTCAACAATGTAAATATATAAAATATAATAATTTGATTAGACTTTAATTTATTTAATTTCTTATTGTTTACATAAAATTTACTTCCTGTAAACAATTACAAATTCTTACTTTCTTAAATTCCATAATTTTTTACTTAGTTATCTTTATAAACAATTATTAATTTTTTTTATTGTTTATATACATTATTGTATACTTAGTTATCTTTATATTTTATTAATAAAATCAATTACAACGAAAAAAGAAAACAAATATTTTTATTTATGTTATATTTTTTAATATTCCATTCCATTTTGTATGTTATTTACTTAAAATTTACCTCACGTAAACTATTGTAAATTCTTTTATTCTTAAAATCCATCATTGCTTAATTTATTTTTATATTTAATAATTAAAATCAATTATTTACCATATGTCAACAATGTTAAAAATTACCTTAAACCCATTTTATCGTTCTGTTTTGATTAATAATATTTTTTTAGATTTTTTTACATTATCTATTTAAATTTTACTTTGTGTAAACAATAGTAAATACTACCTTTTTAGTACAAATTATTCTTTACTTATACATCTATAGAATTAGTAAGTAAAATCAATTATCTATATGATGTACATAATGTAAAATAATACTTTTAAATCTCTTTATGGATAACTCAACGGAAACAATGTAAAAATTAATATCATGATTCCTTTTCTGGTTTTGATTAAAAATGTGTATATCGTTTATTTAACTTTAGAATTTTCTTAATGTCATTGTTTACTTTATATTTAAAAAATAAAATTAATTTCTACATAATGTCAACAATGTAAAAATTATTTTTAAACACTGTTTACATTATATTTAAAAAAAATAATAATAATTTTTACATAATGTTAACAATGTAAAAATTATTTTTAAATATATTTTGTGGTCTATTTTTCATTAAATATTTTTCTAACTTAAATTTTTATATTGTTTTTTTTTTTTTTAATAAAAAATAAAATTATTTTTTACATAGTGTCAACATTGTAAAAATTATTTTTTTTTTTTTATATTTTGTTGTCTATTTTTGATTAAATATTTTTCTAACTCTAATTTTTATATTGTTTTTTTTTTTTTAATAAATAATAAAAATTAATTTTTACATAATGTCAACAATGTAAAAAT
>MINK01178464.1:0-10139 GCA_001735545.1 Phormia regina
ACTTTATTTAATAAAAAAAACTAATATATCGCTTATGTAAGCAATGCTATTGCTTCCAACTAGAGCATAAAATCTTTCAATTGTGAAATTTGATGAATTAGACTTTTTTGTTGCAAACACTTCTTTGTTGCCACTCCATTGTTTTGTTGTTGTAATGAGAAAAAGCAGAAACAGACTAGAAAACATCGGATGCACTGTATTTTCACGTATATTTCTATGTTAATGAAGTGATTTTTGACTTCCCAAATCAAAAAATTCCTTGGGATTTTTGATTTTTTTGATACACGAATTTTTCTGCACTTATCTCATAAGCATATGCGATATAGAATCCCTGGCCAGTAAATTAAAAACGTCATCCAGTACGAATGTTTCATTGTCTATTAAACACTAATCATAATTATGGACAAAATTCGCCTGAAGTACGTGCACATAATATTTTTCCTGCAATTTTTTTTACTTCAGGCTTGATTTTAAACTTTCTGATAAAGATTGAAGGTAAATAACTTTTTATGAAATTTTTCTTCTAGAGATGAGAAGATTTTCTCTCAAAATATTTTTTAGTTTGTCTGAGGCCCACAGCCTGAAGATACCATTTTTCTTCACCTACCAGGTTTCCATTCTGTGACAATGACTCTTTGTATAATATTATGATCCAAAAAACTATATTTGTGACACGACTGCTTTAATAGAAACTGTTTTAAACGACTAATATAAGATTTTATGTAAAATTTAAATTATGTATGAAGATATTTTTTGTTCACTTCCAGGGCTAGTGAGCATAATGATTAACAGAACTCTTAATTTTTCATTACACCAAAGTTGTAAGCCAAGGAGCATGCGCAGTCCTTAGTATGTTGTTATACCCTACATCACCCTAAGTGGTTGGGGTATTATGCGTTTGTGCTGATGTTTCTAACACATAGAAACAATTTCCCAACAATCACCTTAAATTTTACCAATCGACTCCGAATCACTTTTTAAATCGATCTATCAATGTCCGTCAGTTCATTTGGCTCTCCATCTAAAGTTTGTGACCAATGTACAGGTCATGGTTCATAATTTATAATATAAATTTCGGGAATTACCCAAAAGTGCATTAATTCATGTGAATCTTAGTATCGACGTAATATTCTTTGTTAGTATTTTTTATTTTAAAATTAATAAAATAACAATTGGCCTCTTCCCGAATTTTTGTAATGTTGTAAGATATCATAGGGTAGGGCTTGACCAACTATACCTTTTTCTCTCTTTTTTTTTAATCTACACTAACGAAATAGCGGGTATACTGCTCGTTTCACACGGTTAAATTTTTATTCCTAAATATTGTGGAGCATTAATTCAGATTAGTCTGAATTATTCGGACATTAAGTCAGGCATTGAAACAACAAGTCGTTGTTGTTTTTTTTAATATTGGAATTATTATTTTCAATCAGATTTATTAAATGTAAAATAAAAACGTTTATCAGCAGCTAACATTGCTCAAACAAGACAAAACAAAATCCAAACTCATTGTCTTGCTATAAATCTATTTTATTGTCATTTCCTTTTTGTATTGAAAAAAATGTGTTTTTATTTTGATTCCTGTTGTTACTTTTTTAACCACAAATAGGGGATGGCCAATAAAATAGTTATGCGAATGAAATCAATGAAATACCAATGTCAACCATTACTACAAATCTTGTAGAAAATTTTTACATTCGACTTAAATAGGACAATGAATTGCAAGAAAGAGTATAATTTAAGCTGGGACCATACGTACGTTTTATAGTTTTTATCGATAACAATTTGGTGAAATATTTTAATCATTATATTCTATATATTTGGTGGTATTCCATCATTTTGTTACTAAATGTTTTATTTATTCTAAATAAGTATCAAGATAAAATATTGAGAATATTAAGTAATAGAATTTATTTTGTCATTGATTAAAAGTCACTATTAAATAGGTTATGTTATACGGGGAGTGCCTAGGCATAGATCTCACTAGGATCCATGATAATCGATCCCGTTGAGTTCCCCAAAATGAATGTTTGCAATCACATAGTTACTCCGTTTGCAACATTACTTCAACAAACCATCTTGATCCTAAATTGTGCTCAAGTAACCGTAATTAAGATTTGAAAAGCCTAGTATAGCCCTCCTAAGCTCAGATAATGCAGGGCATTAGCTGAGTAGATGAAAGACTGATTCTTCCTCCATCTCATCATTCTACAGAAGTGCATGAGTCCCTAAAATACAGTGCCCTTTAATTACCTACGCTAACAGTCTCACTTGCACTCTAGAGTACGAATAAAGCGAGTTGATCCTACGTCCATCATAAGAGGGCCAGATAGTTCTAGCAATCCAATATCTGGGTTCATTTACACATTTCGTCTGAGCAATACATAGTTGTTCCCTATAGTACAAAGCAGACATAAACAGACTTTTCATTGAGAGTCAGGAACCCATATGGACTCTTATTAAGATATTCAGTTGTTTACAAAGATGTTTTATAGACTACCGCTAAAGATCGAATAGCATCTCTCGATATCTTGTGATACCTCACACAGTTTGATGCCCTTTTTATAGCGGATATTTCCACTTGGAGTATATACCACGTGCCAGGAAATTTATAACATACCTTTCTATCATATTCCTCGACATTGTAACCACATTCGACCCTATCCATATTTTTCGAGACATCGGTATAAACCTTCAGAGCCTCAGAAGATGAATGAATAACAGCCGGGGAGTTAGGTTCGGGGATAATAACGGAAAAATGTGCATCAAAGTATGGTTTCGGGATGCTGTAATCAATATGTTCCTGTCTATTGGTAGAGAAGCCTAAAATACGAGAATGTTCATAGTACTTCCTACCTCATGGACAACCTGCATTCAATCTAATTGCTGAACTGGTCAACAGGTAACTAATGCAAAAGTGTGAAAAGAGCCTTAGTCAGAGTCGTGCGCAGCGCACCCGTGAATAGAATGGCCGTTGACCTAAGGACTTTCACAAAGACCGTACGATGGATATTCTTGTCCCTCGTTTGCCACCAGACAATAGCCCCATACAGGAGTATAAGTTTGACCACCGCCTCAAAGATCCATCTCATACTACTTGGATTTATCCTCCACGAAGTACCTATGACCTTTCTGCAGCCATAATGGCCTTGCTTTTTAAATAAGTTATGTTGTTATATGTTGCATATATATTTTTCTAAATCGAAATTTTATTTAATCAACTTTTTTCTCTTCATCTTAAACTGTTCATCTCCTGTAATTTCATGCACAATTGATGCATTTATTTTACAATTTCAATTAATACTTCAACTTAGAAACCATCATGTATGTATGATACATTTACTTCATTTATCCATTTATCCTAAACACAACAACAACATCATCATCATCACCGTCGTCATCAAAAATATACAATTCTATGAATGGATGAATAAAAATTTTCTTGTTGTTCTTTGTTGCACGTAGTTGTTGTTTATGCAACAAAAATGCATAAAAAAGATTTTCAACATAAAATCTGTGTCAAATAAATCATAAAATTCTTGGCACATGCCTGCATTTGTCTATACAGAAAAATTCAGTCAGTTTGCTATGGATAGACAGACAGACATACAGAGAGACAGATATTCATATAACGTCCTTTTATTATGAGACAAGATGGTTGTTTGGTTGGTTGGTTTAACTACGATGATTTCTTGAAATGACTGGAACGTTCTTTGTCTTTTTTGTTTAAGATCTTATGAATATTTGATTTTTCTTTTCATATTTTATATATGTATGTATGTGTGTATGTAAAAGTATCTGAATTGTCATTTGGTGTTATGAAGCAATAGATTGTGTTAAAAGTAGTTTAAGCGAGTGTTTTATATTGAATATTTTACACATTTACATTTTATGTTAAAAAAAATAGATTTTATTATTTTATTAGAACTGAAAAATTTTAGAAGAATTTAAATAAATAAATTGAGTTACCACCTTAAATATATGAAATATAAATATTGGGTGTTGACATAAAGACATTTTTTTAAGAGAAAATTATACATTTGAGGATATGAAATATTTAATGTAAAAGAGTGTGAGACTGGCTCCATGATGTATATGACCTTAATAGTTAATTGGTTATATGTAGTTATTTATATTCTAAAGAAAAATCATAAAGATTTATAAATAAAATTCCATAATTTTTTCCTAAGTCCTAAATATAAAATAAAAAAATATTTAAAAACTGTATATTTCATTTAAATAAGGAGTGCGATCGAAAAAATCTTAAAATATATAATCTTCTATATAATTCTTCTAACTACTATTTATGAACTTGTAGACCTTCATTTATTTATTTATTTTCATTCTATGGAAATACAATCCTTACAGACTAATACAATATAAGCATTAAAACAAAATAATTATAAATTTAAATAAACAGTAAAATAACTTAATTATTGAGATAATAAATTGTGTTTTATTAGTATCAATTAAACTTTATTAAGTCGATAATGTGATCTTATAATTGATTAAATCAACACAATACGTGAAATAGAATCAGAATTTTTTGTAATTTGAGCGGAATATTTTAACAATTAGGATTGTTATAACGCGGATGCGCTGTTCTTGCATCATTTGCATAATTTTTTCCTACAGAGAAATTTAAATATAAGTTTCCGTTAATAAGTTTAAGAAGAAATGTTCATTCACGTTTTTCTCACTGTGTAGCCTTGAAGTTTATAGAGCCAGACGACACTTATAAGATGTTAAATGAAGGTCGGGTCCCATCCAAGCCACGTGTTAGACGTGAATTAAGGAATTGTTTTTTGAACCGAGTAATTTTATTAGTGGAAAAGTAGAACGATCACCTCTATAATAGACCAGTGTTAACAACGAGGTCTACCCAAAGAAGTTTATAGTTTTTAGTTGTATATATTGATACAATCCAATCTTGCCAAGTACTTCTTTAACCCCGACTCGAATCAATTGCTTATCTATTTAATAATTCTGGATATTATATCACGTAGGAAAATCTAATCTCTCCTGTCCAAGAAAGATCGTTAATGAAGAGCGTAAACAAGAGTCGCTTGAGAACACCAATATGACATTTATGACATTCATAAAGATGATTACGAAATACAACGCGATTGTTACGGTCATGATGTAGTCAATCATGTATAAGCGACCAAACCAAAAACCTTTTAAATTCATGTTTAATCAAAGAGTCAATTTGAACAGTAGCTGATCATGATTCCATTTTTTCGATGCCTTGCTGAAATCTGTGTATATTGCTTCGTTTTTGCTTCTAATAAGTGAGAACTTCATTCAGTATGTCATTCAAATAATTTGTAAATTGTTGAGCAGATTTCCGAAAACCGTGTTGTTATGAACAAAGAAATAGAGGAAGCTTTGATACATAACAACTCTGTGATGATTTTTTCAAAATAATTTTGGAATTGAACTTAAACTTTGCCTGCCTCGCCATAGTTTGAATCGTTGATTTACTCCATACCTAATGGTTATTGTAACGAATGTTTCAAACATCAGGAAAAATATGAATGTTAAGGATGTATTTAAATAAAAATGTTAGAGTTATTTAGAAAATTAGCGCAGAAGCCTTAAAACATACCAATTCGAATTCCAATCCGGACAGCCACATGAGAAAACTATGTTTCAAACACTGTTTCCTTACTTAATATGTTGGATTATTTAACATTTGTTCAAATCTGCAAAACAATTACTTATCGATTAAAAAGCGGATATTCTTCAATTTATAATTTTGAAAGACAACAAATGTATAAATTGATATATGATCATTTTTAAAATTGTTTTTCCGGCAATCTTTCATCTGAGATTTAATAGTGTTTCAGTCGCTCTTTTGGAACAGTCTTATCCATCTTATTTTAAAATTTTACAACTATTTTAAAACACCTTTAGGTCCTTTTTATTGTCTGTTCATAAAATTTTCAATAACTCTTCGCGTCTTTCTCCAAATAACTGTAGAAAATTGTATTCTTTTTGCTACAAAAACTTTTAATTGTTTGGTACCACCAGAGCGCTCTTAGAGTAACATGATGCTAATTGACAAATATATCTAGACCTATTGTGCTCTCTTATGAAATGCATAATATTATTTGCAAACACTTTTGTTGTATTTTTCGTATATAAAGCCCACTGTAACAAAACAACTTGTTCTTTTCCGCAACTGCATTAAATCTTTGCCAAACCGGTAATTCTTTGGAAATCACTTCTTTTCTTCCTAACTTATCTCAATAATATCCTCGAGAATTTCAGCTACAAGATTTGACTAGGAAGCATTTTATTTATACGATATGAAATTTATTTTTATGAAATTTGATTTTTAATTTTTTCGTAACCTTTTCTTGTCTCTTGAAATTTTGGAGCAATTACAGTTTTAACATATGCACTTAATATATGATTTCACTCAAAATGTCTGAGGGTAACTGAGTTATTTTCAATAACTCTTCAATTTCTCTGCGCCTTCAAAATATTATGTGACCCTTATTCTCCTCTGATCCTATCAAAACAAAAAAAAAAAACCTGCCCCCCCAAATGGTCGAATTCTCTGGTCTATAATAATATTGGAAACGATTTTCAGCAACATTTAATTTTTTTTGCTCAATTATTTGTATACCAATTTGTTTTTGAAATCTTAATAATTATATTACGAAAACTTTTTTGCCACTCATTTTGATCAAATTACTCATCAAATAACAGGGTTATCATTAAAATAATAACTGGACATATATTCTCAAAAAAACTCAGATCAAAAAAAAAATTATTCACATTGCTTTTTGAAAGAAATTATAAGAGTAAACTGTGCATATGTGTTTAAAATTTTTCGATCTGCACTCCTTAGAATAATGCCTTTATTTTGCATTATTGTTTTTATACATCATTTAAAATAATTTTATTAAAATCTAATAGGCCATAAAAAAACGAATAATTTATAATTCTTTTATTATAAAATACAATTTTTCTTTTATGTTTTATGTGAAACCATTAATCAAGTTTTGTGTCTTAGTCTTTTTTTAACCAAATGCACTACAAACATTTCAATCAATTTCTATTGTTATTGGGAAATTTTACGACTTTATATCACTTAAATATTTAAATTTTTTTTAGTTTTAAGTACTTAAAACCGTGACGAGCTATTATTTTTAATATAACTCATGTGATTTTTCTCTCTCTCTTCTTTCAGCAATATTTTTTATTAAAAAAAATGAAAAATAAGTAAACAAAATCAAATCTTATTAATGAAGCTCCGAAGTCTGTCAGTAATGCTTACCGATCGGTATAGCTTGTTTTTATCTTTATTTAAATGCATAAACTTATTTTGTTAAAAAATTAGTTGCAATTTATATGGTTAATCTCATATTACAACGGTACATTTATTAAGACTTAACAAAGATTTTCTATTAACATTAATCTAGTTAAATTTCAATCTAGTTAAAGCGTAACAAAGTGTGACCTTAATTGTCAATCGGTCTTACTTTGTCTTTTCTAAATGTTTTTTTTTTCTTTTCCTACTTTTTACTTCTTAGATTGAAACTATCTGTTGTACTAACTTGACTTTAAAGTCAATATTCTTCGTTTTCCATTATGTAGTCATATATTTGGTGGTATAATAAAATTGATAACTTAATTATAAATTTTTTTTTATTTTTTTGTTTGTTGAGTTCAAAACAATATATCTTTAACACAATAACAATATGAAATGTAAAGTGCCGCCTTTTTTTTAACACCTTTAATAATCGAAGCGTGCCTTGTTGTTGCTGCTACCATTTGTCTCTACCATTTGTTCATCAGAGAATGATTGTTTTCACTTTTAATTTGATTTTTTCACGTTAAACAGCAGTTGTTTTAAAGCGTAAAAAGATAATTTTAAAATCAAGCATTTGCTTGTTTGTAAGATTTTCAATTTGTATAAAAAAATAAAAAAAAAAAAAAAAAAATAGAAGAAGAATGGAAAAATATTTTATTAATATTGTGTTTGAAAATTATTAACATATTAATATTAATTAAGTATTAGAATTTAAATATAAGCTTCAACAAAGATGATTGATAGTACTAATAGCAAATAAGGTTTATTTAAAAAAACAAAAGTTGGCATTACCACTGATACCAAAATTTCGCTCAAAAAGTGAATCAAGCATATGTCAAAAAAAGAAGATGTTCCGCAATTAAAAAATTTAGTATATAATTTTATATTCAAATATTTATTTTTAAATTTAAAAAATTTTCGTCATCCTTTAAAGAATATATGGACATGTAAAACATGAATGAAATCAGATTCATTAACTTATTTTATTACGAGATAAGTGCGGTAAAAATTTTTTTCATGCAAACTTATTTTTTAAAGAGTTAAACATATTTATTTTAAGTGTTAAAAGAGTGAAATCTGTCAAAATGGACAGCAATTCGGATTTGACATCTCCGATTTAAATGACAATTCCAATACAAGCCATGGAAAGTGTTTTTGTGCCGATGAATTTCAGACCCATGTTTCTTTTCGTATTGGAAATATGAAACATTTCACATCTTTTTAAACAAACCTTAAAAAAAATAAAAAGTTAAAATAATAAAATATTAAATATTTAGCAAATAAATTTTAAATGATTGATAATATATAATAACAGTTTGTTAAATCATATTCTATTTCCTAAAATTTTATTTTTACTATATTTTATTTGGCTAAAAAATCTGCCCACTTTCGCATATCGACCACGGAGATGAGAGCAACTTTAACGAACTCCAGAATTTTTAGATGTTAGAAAAACCAGCCTTATTTTGGACTTATAAAACTAACCTTTTCAAGAATGTTTGGGTATATTTTACTCTTTTATGTTATTGAATTTATTTTTTTTAATATTTCGACTATAAAATCTACTTTTTCCCAAGTGCTGTATGATTTTGATTGAACATTTGAACAATATTCTTTAAATTCCTAAAAAGATTCTGTTTTCACATAACTTGTATGGGATTTTTTAAAAATATAGAGATATAAAACCTTATATATAAAATGGACAAAGTTACTGATTAAGTTACTGATTTCGTTCGAAAAATTTTCGATTCTTACCGACTGTGAAAGTTGTCTTCAAGAATATTTAAAATAGTCACGTGACGGGTTTCTCAGGCTAGTGACCGATCTCCATTGCGAACTTAGGGTGTTAATAGGTACTTCAACTGGTATCTTGAGGACCAGTCTCATTACTACATTTGACACAAATTCCGCGGAATTACACATCTAAAAAAAATTAATCACATTTTTTTTTATTTTATCTTAAATATAGGTGATCATATTGAACATAAAAAACATATACAAGTCATAGCCATATGAGGGTTCCATGTTAAGCGGGATATCGGACTTAGCACACAGATGCTCTATATCGGTCACTTAAGAATATTTTGCTAAATCACAAATTTTAAATTCATGCCCCTTCTCTGGTCGACAAATATTAAACCGAATGGGTAAATAAAAGTTGCACTCTAAAGAATTTCTAATTTAAATTTTTTCTTGCAATAAGTTGTATATCAATTAAAACTGAATGAATAAAAATTTAAGCTAGATAATGTGGTTTTTCTATGTTAAGAGCTTGAAAGTTAATTTTTTTTATATTTTTGAAACAGTGTGAAAAAGTTATTTGCATCCACTTCACTTGTATTTATTAATAGAAATGTCCATTAAAAGTAAAACTTAAATGTACCATCGACCGTAGTCATTTAGTGTTAATTTTCTTATAAATACTATTAATTAGAATTATGTCCTAATAATTTTTGTTATTTTTTGCAAAATAACAATGTGATTATCCAAATTACATCAATTTAAATTTTATGGAATGTCAGTTAAAGTGTTTACAGTACTGTTTTTTCTGAAAANNATATACTATTTATCTTATACAGACATCAAGATTTTGATCCAGTCTTTTCGATGTATATTGCAACGTTACCAACCGATTTTATCATATTTTTTGCAGTTTATTAAAGAACAAAATTGTATACCAAATAAAGACTTAAAGTCGATATCTATATTGAAATAATAGACTTTGAATTGATAATTTTGAAAAAGTTATCAAACAGACGAACGAAAGGCAGACATTAGAATTCTTTTAATAAAAGTGTAAAAATTATAAAAAATA
>MINK01178474.1:0-10355 GCA_001735545.1 Phormia regina
ACTAAAATTGATATTTTATTTTTGGTCACTTTTTTAAAAACAAATTTCGAGTGTGCGTTTATACGAATCTTCCACTTAAAATATAAATAAAAACATGATAAAATTGAAGGCAATATTTTAGAAAAGGTTATAAACTTTACTAAAAGTTATTAGTAAGGTTATAAACTTCACTAATAAATGATGAAATTGAATCATAATAATGATTAGGTACAAAAATGCTTATTGTAACCTGGAATCATATATTACAATCATAGTATGTTTACAATCATAGTATGTTGCTCTTAGTTTATGGTCACCAGAACCGTATTTTTTCTCTGCGTGCAGCCAGCCAACCAGGCGGACGGACGGATATGATTAAATTGACTTAAAAAGTGATTCTGATGTCGAACGTTATACTTTAAGGTGGATGTAGGAAGATTTTTTCTCTGCGTTACAATATTTTCACAAACACATAATACCCCCACCCCAATGACCTATGGTGGTGTAGGGTATACAAATAACAACTAATAATTTACACCATCTTTGTGATCGAGCGTTAAAATGCCTGTAAATAACCGGTAATTAATCAGTTACATTTATTTTAAAGATTTCAATTATTTGACCTTAATTGATCATTTGATAATTAAGATTTTAAATTAAACTAATACTATGCAGTTAGTAGTATTTGTCAGTTGAAAAAAATTCCAGAATATAATTGTTCCATTGAATAGTTAGTAGCATGAACTTTGTTCTCTCTAAGCAAATACATACATACATACAAATTTGGATTCATACATAAATGACTTGCCAAAATGTTGTTGTTTTTAATGTGGATATTTGCAATATTTAAAGTTTTCTTACCGATTATTTCATCACACCCCCTTTTTAATGAGTCTTATCAAAATTAATTGGCTGCCAATAAAAATTGAAAATAAACAAAACTGTCAAAAAATTAATAAACTAAAGGAGTGCTACAGAGAGAGGTGTTATTTAACATGGAAAGAGGAAATTTACCTCCATATTTTGTAAAACACTTTACATTAAATAAATTGATTTTTTGTTCAATTTCCATTGTAAAATGTTTAAAATCGGAAGATATAAAATGATATTTCATTAAAATACTTGGAAGCTAATACCGTGAATATGAACAGAGTAATAATTACTTATATCTATTTACCCATAATTATGCGTTTCTTTTTAATTTGCAATACGGTTTATGTTATATTACCTTGAAGCCCTGGAGAAAGTAAACCACAATTTTCAACAGTTTTCAATTTAATTTTATTTCAGTTCCAATAAAACTCTGAATATTTAGTTTTCCGTAGAAAAATACGTTTAAATAACTTTTCTGATTTCAAAATATCACTTCTTGTTGCAAAACTTTTTACACGTAAACATAAAATTACGATCTGTCTGAAAAAATGTTTTTTTTTCTTAATCATTCTTAGCATTAGTTTTAAACCATATGGTTTATTTGAACTTTGATTTTTGTTTTCATCCTTATCTTTAAGGTTTATACATTTTCCCATAGACGTCGGACAATTAATCAAATTGTTTTATTACATCAAAGTCTTATAATTATTTAACGACATACATATTACTAATCTCTATAAATCTTTAGGAACATAGACATTTTGAACAAATTGAACATAAATTTAACAGTAAATAAACCTTTACAGTTATCAATGATTTTAACTGTAAAGAATCATATCAATCATTTAAAAATAATATTGCTATTACAATATTAAGTATCTTCCAAACATGTGTTGTCTAATTAATTTTGTTCTTGACCTAGCGATGATATAATTTAATTAAAATTTTGTGATGCAATTTATATTTAGCAAATAATAGCGCCAACTTTAAAAAAAAAAATTGTTGTTAAATAATTTTGTTATTAAATAAAACTGTTTTTATTTGTTTTATAGTACTTAAATGAAATTGCACTTAATAAAATTAACCCTTATGAAACTGTGATGGGTGCAATAATAAAATTGTTCATAAATCTTAAACAAAAACATTGTGGGACAAAATCTATAAATGTTGTCAATAACATTAACAATTTAGAAAGGAAAAAGATCAAAGCAGTAACTAATATTGTTCCAATAGGTCCAAATTAAAAAAAGAAAAATAACGCTAATATTTCAGAAATTGCTTTGACGATTCATGTAGGGTAAATGGCGATTAATAAGCAAACATATTGCATTACAAAATACGATAATTATTTATAATTCGAATGAAAAATTCATTCCATTTATATATCAATGTCCACGTCCCATTACAAAAGTATTTATTTTAAGCAAATAAATAAAGTTAATAAAATACAAATTGTTTGTGTTAATTTATAGCTGAACATAACCATAGAAATTCAAAAATGCTGTTAAGTCGTTCTAGCCCAATGAACCATTATAGAGTTAAATCAACTTAAGATTTACTGATAACTAGTTATTCCACTACTTAAAGAAATGGGAAAAATAATGATAACTCATAACCAGGTAATGAGTCTAGTAAGTAGTAGTCAAAAGCCAACAAATTTTTGCTTCAAAATTATAAAATGGTTTTTTGTCAGAACGGTAATGTCCATTCCTCTGTACTTATTAATACTTTAGCGAAATGAATATACATAACGAAGAATATATATAATAAAAAACATGGTTTGTTAAAAAATAAACACTATTTATATTATACTTAAACATTTTTAAGATTTATTTCTCATCCTTTAAAACATTGTTCTGGTCAATTTGTATTATATGATACCCTATATCATTGCCTATGTGTACCAAAATTCGGGATGGGGCCAAGTGGATAATAAAAACATTGGGTCCTATATGGGAGCTATGGTAAATTATGGTCCGATCTTTATGATGGATCACATGGATTTATGCTTCCATAAAACCTATTTATGTTAAATTTCATTAAAATATTTCAATTTTGAAGTGTTAAAACTCAATTCCGGGAGAACGTTTGTATGGGGGCTAGGTGAAATAATGGGCCATGGGTCATGACCAAAATCAATCGTCCTTGTGCCAAAAAAGTCACATGTACCAAGTTTCATCAAATTATCTCTAAAATTGTGACCTGTACTTTGCGCACAAGCTTTACATGGACAGCTAGCCAACCAGACGGACGGACATCATTAAATCGACTCAAATAGTGATTCTGAGTTGAACGGTATACTTTAAAGTGGTTGTAGGAAAATTTTTTCTCTGCGTTACAATATTTGCACAAACACATATAGTGGTGTAGGGTATAACAAATTGTTTCCTTACTTTCCGTTCTCTTTATTGTTAAATTTTATTTAAAACAAAGAAACGTGCTTAAAGACAATTGTAGTTTGTTGCAATCAATTACGTTAGCTACTGTTGACATTATAAAACAATTGTTATAACAGCATAGTAGGAGGATTTCATATAATCCAAATAAAGATTTAAACAACTATAATAAATATCCATGTGACTGACTAACTAAATATTATCAGAAGTGGTTAATAAAATGTCACCTATAAATCAAACAAATTTAAAAATAGATTTCATTAAGTAGCCATTAAAAGACTTTAAGACGGTCTAATAAATAGATATTTAAAAATTATATATCAAGTAATGGAAAATTTAATTAATATGCCAGGAAAAAAATTGCAAGTAATATATACTCACATATTTATAAATTTTTACTTAACTTCTACCATAATATTAAAATCATAAAAATTATAAAAGATTTATGTGAAATAACTTATTGTTTTGTGCCTATCAAATCCATAAAGATTGAGTTTATCTTTTGAGTGGCATTAATTAATACATTAAAATAAACAAATAATTAATCTTTTAAAAAATGCAAGTTTTAATAGTATTTTATGATTTATTAAAATAATAATTATTTATACATTTATTTATATTTTTCTTTATTATTACATTTTTTTTAATATTACATTATATGAATATTTTCATTACTTCTTTTCAATATGTAGTTATTTACTTTGTATATATTTATATAAAAAAATCGAATGTATTGCCTGTTGTCTTTCACTACGACCACTAAAAAACAACTTACTCTTCTTCGCTATAAAAAATTAATTTGAATTTAAAACTTAATAGAAATACTTGTTTTTAGTTTGATTTCAACAAATTTTCATTTAAGTATAGACCATTTTAACTGTTCACGTGCCGATTGTAGAACCTGCAAAAAGAAAATATTTTTATAAAAATGTGTTTAAAAATTTCAAACTAAAATCCTTACATACGAAATAAATAGAAATTAAAAAAGAATGCAAAATACATGTGAATAATAAAACTATAAATAAGTGAGTAAATTAAGACATTAAAAGAAATTACTTTTATTTTAAAATAAATATATAATATAATAAATTAAAATATGTTATTTTTTTGCTATTTTATGTGATTTAAAATGTTTAAAGTTTTTTTATAATAACCATATAACTCAAATAACAACTAAAACAATATTAAAAATAATTTAAAAATTAAGTAAATCCATTTCTTATTTTTAAAGTTAAAATTAAATACAATTTTGTCGAATAGAAGTAATTTTAATACATTTTTTATTTCTGACTACCAAAAGAGTCCATTTAAAGTGTTAGTTACCTGGGCCACAGTCTGTTCGGCAATGGGAATGTCATCATTACGTAAATCGACTCTTTTAACCACGGATGAAGGATCTGCATCTAAAATTATGCTGTAATTTAAAAAAAAATATATTATTAATTTTATTGTGAACTAATATGTTCTACAGAGAATACTAATAATTTAAAGTTGTTTTAAAGAGTGTTTTCAAAAATGAAAAAGCAAAAGAAACATAATATTACCTGCAGTTCTTTAAATAAGCATTCAATTAAAAAAAGGTTAATCTGTGATCACTTATATTCTTAATAAAAATTAGATTTTTTTTAATTTGTCATAAAAAGTCGATTTTTCATATGATATCATAAGAAACTTTAAATTGCCTGTAGTTCCTTAAAAAGGCCTCCAATTGAAAAAAGGGCGCTAATCTGTGATCACTTGTAATTTTCATAAAAATTCGATNAATTTCTTTTTCTGTGATTTTTTTTGTTTTATTTTTTATAATGTTTTTTTTTTTTTTATTTTTTTTGTTTTTTTTAATACATGTTTTATTTCTGTGACTACCAAAAGAGTCCATTTAAAGTGTTATTACCTGGGCCACAGTCTTTCGGCTAATGGGATATGTTATCATCATTACGCAAATCGACTCTTTTACACACGGATGAAGGCATCTGCATCTAAATTATGCTGTAATTTTAAAAAAAAATATATTATTAAATTATTGTGAACTATATGGTCCTTACAGAGGAATATTCTAAATAATTTAAAGGTTGTATTTAAAGAGTGTAAATTCAAAAATGAAAAAGCAAAAGAGAAACCTAAATATTACTGCAACTATCTTTAAATAAGTATTCAATTAAAAAAAGGATTAATCTGTGATACTTATATTCTAATAAAAATTATATAGATTTTTATAATTTGTCAATAAAAGTCGATTTTCATATGAGATACATATGAGAATCTTTAAATTGCTGTAGTTGCCTATTAAAAAGGACCTCAATTGAAAAACAGGGCTCTAATATCTGTGATACTTGTTTATAATTTTTTCTATAAAAATGTCGATTTTTTAGTATAAAATTCTATAAGAACGTAAATTGCCTTAGTTCCTTAAAAAAAAGCCTCCAATTGAAAAATGGGCGCTATTCTGTGATCACTTGTAATTTCATAGAAAATCGAATTTTCATATAAAATCAAAAACTTAAATTCTGTAGTTCCTTAAAAAGGCCTCCAATTTGAAAAGGCGCTAATCTGTGATACACTTGTAATTTTCATAAAAATTCGTTTCAATATTAAATCATAAGAAACTTATAAAATTGCTGAGTTCCTTAAAAAAGCTTCAATTGAAAAAAGGGCGCTATATCTGTGATCATGTTAATTTTCATAAAAATTAGGATTATTATATATAAATCTAGAAACTTAAATATGCCTGATAGTTCCATTAAAAGCTTCATTGAAAAAGGCGCTAAGCTGTTGATCACTTTGTAATTTTCATAAAAATCAGATTTCTATATGAAATCATAGAAACTTAAATTGCCTAGTGGTTTCTTAAATAAGCCTCAAATGAATACAGGGACACATTTCTGTGATCCACTTGCATTTGTTCATAACAATTCGAGTTTCTATATGAATAATCATAAAGAAACTTAAAATGTGCCATATAGGTCCTAAAAAGGCCTCCAATTGAAAAAAGGGCGCTAATCTGTGATCACTTGTAATTTTCATAAAAATTCGATTTTTCATATAAAATCATAAGAAACTTAAAATTGCCTGTAGTTCCTTAAAAAGGCCTCCAATTGAAAAAAGGGCGCTAATCTGTGATCACTTGTAATTTTCATAAAAATTAGATTTTCTATATAAAATCATAAGAAGCTTAAAATTGCCTGTAGTTCCAATTGAAAAAAGGGCGCTAATCCCTAGTACTATTCGAAACGTAATAGTACTAGATGCAATATACTTAGATACTATTTTTCTAGAATTTCTAGTTTCCATAAAATACCCTCCAAAATTTCATCATCAAATACGCAGATTATATTACATTTAAATATCAATTTTCTCAACTTACCCTCCATCACAGATCTCATCAAATGCCAACATTATAATCTCCAAATTATCCAAAACTAAACGTTTCTCAACATTTTTCTTCAATATCAAGCTAATTGAATCATACAGACAATTCAATACTGACAACAATATTAATTCATTCTCGTAGGCATTTCCCATGACATAGAAAAATAAATCCACATTTGATTTATAGACACATGTTAGACCATCCAACATGATAATTTCGGTATTGGAACGATGAGTCTTATTAAAGAGATTCTTTTCGAAAGCTTTTTGTTCCTTTACGGTGGCCAAGATGTTTTTGTCATAGTATTTGGCCAATATGCGATTGCCATCGTTGTCCATTATACACATACCCTTAATGATGTCCTGATGTTGCCGCGATAAATGGAACATATGCAAATAATTTCATTTAAGTCTTTTCTTAATAATTTTTATTAAATTTACAAATATTTACCATCATAAAACCGTCCATGGTGTTGTGGCTGATAAAATTTTCTTTTGGAATTCTTTCTATGTTTGACAGTTGAACACGTCAACTGCTACGGAAATTTGACAGCTGTTTGTATCATTTAGAACAGTACATTGTTGATGATGGCTTTCAAGTTAACGGCGTTGATTAGCCGCAATGCAAAGTTTTCTTAATTGAATTAATACTTAATATATTAAATAGTTGATATTTTATATATTTAAAAAAAAAAAATGCATAATATTTGTCGTAATATTTCATCTGAAAAATAAAAATATGTCAAAGAAAAATATTTTCTATCAGAAAACATTTATATATAGAATACTAATCATATCCAATCTGTAAAAATCAATTATTAAAACTAAAAGTTGTAAAAGACAAGATCAGAGCTTCGAAAGAATTAATTAATTCCTAGCTTAATTCATTCCATAAGATCATTGTCAAATATTTAAATCAATAACTTTTGTTAGATTTTATTAAACTCCTTATTGAATTAATTCATAAAGAATTTGATGAAAATATTTTTCATTTTCATCATTCAATTTTTAATTATTATTTTTTCACCTTTTAAAAAATGAATTAAAGAATATTTTCCTACGGTAATTTGTAATAGATTTCATTTGGAGAGAATTTGATTCAATATATATTTTTTTTAAATTTGAATTATGTAAATTGTACTAAACACAACTTGCTACTAAACACAACTATTTCAAATTGACGGTTAATTTTGAAATTTATTTTTCAACTTTTACATATATTTTATAAAATATTTGTTCCTCAAAATAATAATAAAAATCTAAAAAAAAATAAATAATAATAATGGATATAATAACAACTCAAGATCGTTCTGTAGTTACAGACATAATTAATTTAAAGTCCAAAGAAAATAAAGATGTAGCATCAGTCTCCAAAACCGAAAAGAAAAAATCAGAAAGCAAAAAACTGAAGAAGAAATTGAGTGAAATCGAAGAACAAAATGAATCGTTAGCTAAATTAATAAATGATAAAAATAATGAAATTTTGGAACTAAGAAAATCAGTTAATTCTCTAAATGAGGTAATAAATTCTGTGCCCATAGATGAATTAAGGTGTAATTCATCAATTGCTAGTGCTAAGCTATTAGAATTGAGTAAGAAAAACCGTCAATTGAGAGCAGAATTGGAGACCACCAAAAATCGTTTAGCACGTAAAGATCAGCAAGTACAAAAATTAGAAAAAGAGCTACAAATACAGCAAGAAAATAAAGAACAAAATAAAATTCGGGTAGGAATATTTAGGGGATATATAAGATATTTATTAAAAGCATTTTTTTGTTGTTGTTTAGAACCCACCTCCTCATGAGGACATGCATTCCAAAATCAGTGCTTTGCAACAAAAACTTTTTGAAACTCGCAACAAAAACGTAGAATTAAATTCTCAATTAAAATTGGCTCAAAAGTGTTTGCAACAAGAAATTGGTGAACATTTCAATTTAAATATATTAGCCAATCAATCTGTCTGTTCCAATTGGAGAGGTCGAGCTCAACAAATTTTACATTTGCAACAGAAACTTAAGGAACTACAAGAAAAATTAGAAAATCAAAACGAAAAATATGAGTTAAGTCCCACAAATTCTAGTGCCAGTTTTGGTTTTATGGAACGGCCACATGTTAGCAAGAGTGAAATATTACATCGAGCTAAAGTTGAGTCTTTGGAAAAAGAAATTGTAAATTTAAAATCGGAATTGGAAGAACAGCGTTCTAAAATTTTAGCTTTAAAAGTTCGTAACAAAACTTTAAATGATGAATTAATACAATACAAAATGAAAGCTTCTTCACTGGAGGAAAAAACCGATTTCAATAGTCTTAATGTAAACACATTAAATGAAAGATTAAGTCAACAGAAACTAAGTTATGAGAAGAAATTACAGGAAATATCTAAAGAAAAAGATAAATTGTTAGAAGAAATGAAAGAACTTGAACAAAATAAGGAATATTTAGAAGATAAAATCCAAGAATTTGAAAATTGTTTATTAAAAAAAGACCAGTCTATAGAAGAATCACAGATATTAATTAAAAAATTGGAACAAGATCTTAAAGCCGTATGTGGAGGATTTTTATTTTCATGCAGGGAATTAAGAAAGGTAATGGAACAACTAACAAATTCTAATTATAGCTTAATTTAATTTATACAACAGGAAGAATTTATTACCATTTTGGATAGTTTGGAAGCCGAAAAGAACTCTTTAATGGAATATAACAAATCTCTCAATGAACGCCTTTCACAAGAGCGCAATAAAAATGATACTCTAATAGATCAATTGGCGAAACAAAAAATACGCATTTCTCGTTTAGAGGTCAAAGTGCGTGATTTAGAACATGAACTAGAATTGCAAAGTGAAAAAAAGAAACGTTCACAACGAATAGCTGAATATACAGCAAATCTTAACAATATGGGTAGCTCTTCATCTTTTAGTTCTTTTACATTTGAGAACAGTTCTCTAACGACAGCAGGAATTAAAAGTGAAAGAGATCAACACACTCAACATGATCTGAATGATTTAAAAAATCGGTATTTTATTATATTCTTAAATAATTTATAAAGTTTTATTTTTAAAAATTAATATTTTTTCTTTAGTCTTGAACTTACTACAGAGAAAGTGATCATGCTAAAAGAAAAACTAGATTACTTAACGACAGAAAAGGATAATGATATTAAAACTTTTAACGAAATAATAGCAAATTCTAAAAATATTTTGGTGGATACTATTTTAGCTCAACGCAATAGAAATATTACTGTAGAAATTGATTGAGTTTTTATATTTGTTTAATATACATATACATCAATTTTTTGAAGTTGGTAATTGAGAGAACATTTTTTTAAATATCAAATAATCTAGGATATTAATTTATTTTTAAAATCCAAGCTTATGTCAGTATTCTAAAAATTTTTCTCTTATTTACTAATAATTCGAATAATAATAAATAAAAAAAAATATTAAAAAGAAATCGAACATACGTTTTTTTAGGAATTATCAATTTTAATTAAAAAGAGAAATTAGATGCATTTTCTAATAAAAATAGCTGAATATTAAAAGATTAACAAATGTTTAAATAAGTTACTTATGTTTAACAAAAAATAAAAACTTATTTAAATAATAATTATTTAATAAGTAAAAAATTTCCAAAGAAATAAAAAATTAAATTTTAAAAAATATATTGATTATGAAAAAGAAAAAGTTTTCAAAAAAAAAAAAAAATAAATAAATAAAAAAAACTAATTTTAAGACAAATTTTTAT
>MINK01178482.1:0-12876 GCA_001735545.1 Phormia regina
TAACAAAAATACAGAAAAAAAATTAAGTGCGTTTATAGGAATATGCACCAGTGTACATATGTATGTATATTATATAAAATTTATATATACAATTTTATAAACAAATGCATGTTTATGTATTTGTTTGTATATACATATTTGTATATAAAATATAAAAAAAAAAGAAAATCTTACACATTTTCATACATCATCTACAATATTCTAATCACATTTTCAGTAGACTTTCGCATGAATTGTTGCAAAAATTTAAATGCATTTAAATAGAAAACTAATAATAAACAAAAACAAACAATTCAGCTTCGAAATTTACATAAAAATTATAATTTGCATTTTATTTAACAGCCGTGGGCTAATGAATTTATATTTCAATTTAAGTTTGAAATGTGTTTCTTGTATTTTATTGATTTTACATTTTTTTTTTGTTTAATTATTTTAAAAATTGTTAAAAACATAATATGTTAAATAATTTTGTTAGAAATATTTATATAAAATTACTTTACTAAAAAATTTAATAAATTTATGTAAATAAAATAAATAATAATGAAATTTTAAAGTTTAATTTAAATATTAAAAAACAATAAAAATTGTTAAAAGAGCAAAAAGTATTAAATATATGTTTTAAAAATCCTATTTTAATATAAAACTTGTTTTTTATAAGTTTTTTTTTTTTTGGATATATGTGTACATGATCTGAAACATCATTTGTATATGCATATGTTTCAGGAAAGAAAAAAAAACTTAAATCTTTTTTATACTAAATGGGGATATAATATATGGTTACTTAAAATGATAAGTACTATAACTTCTGGTAGATCAACTTTTAGATTCTTTTTAAACATATCAAGGTTTTTTTGCGTTACAATATTTGCACAAACACATAATACCCCAACCACCTTTGGTGGTGTAGGGTATAAAAATAAAAATTTTGGACCGGCAAAAGTTCAAAGTCACTACCCTAAAATTATTAAGAAAACTGTTTTTTAATGAAATATAATTATACCCTACACCTCCAATTGTGGTTGTCATTTAAATTAAATATTTTTATATAATTTATTTACTCTTTCAATTTTAAAATATGTTCAAGTCAAATATTTGACCAAAATGATGTAAAATATTTTTCAACTTCTCCATTCAAAAGGAGAAATATTTTTACTTATCATTAATTGTAGCTGATATTTTACAGGAAACTGTTTAAAGTACATAAATTTTTTAGTAAAACTAAAGGTCATACAAATTTAATCAAATATTTGTTTAATGTGAACAATACCTTTTCAATTTAATCTAACGCTATTTTTCTATTCATTTGCATCAAAATTTCATCAAAAGGAATATATTGATATTTTAGATAAAATAAACTTTTCTATTCTCTTGTTTCTTTCGAAAATATGTTAAAACATTTAGTTTTCAAATTATTTAAACACATACAAACAAACATATGACAAAAATACATACACATAAAAAAATATTACCATGTATATTTCAATTTAATTTTACATTAAAATTTAATAAATATATTCAAATAAAACTGAAATAAGAATCAAATTTAATTAATATTTTATTTCTCATTTAAATTTTTAATTCATTCAATCATTCACTAAATTGATTTAATTAATTTTTTAATTGGATTTTTTTTTCTGTTTTCCATTTTTTATTAATAAATATAATAATTTTTCTGTGTATGTATACATTTTCGTCTACAAGTAATAACCTTACAAATACATGTACAGTCTTAGCAGCACGTAAAGTTGATAATAGCAAATAAAAAACTAAGAAAATTTAAAAATTCTTTAAATAAATTTTCAACCAGACTTTTGAAACTTAAATTTATATGTAAAGCAATAAAAAACTTACCTATTTCAGGGCCAACTTCTCACACTTTTTTTGTAATAAACTACAAAAATAAAATGAATGATAAAAAAAACTCCTGTTTTTATGTGGCTGCATAATAAAGGTTTTCATTTTCTAAAACTATAAATATAAATACATGTGTATCTTGTAATCTTAGAACGAAGCCACTGTAAAGAGGAATTGCTGTTGAAAATAGTTAAGTTTGGCATATTATGATACGTATGTACCATGTTAAAATATGTAATATGATTATCGTCATCCCGCCTTACTTCAGGTAGTTGTTGTATGTAACACGTTTATTATGCGTGACTGTTTGCAATTTTATATTATTAGTTTTAAAACTATAGTAAACATAAAAAAAATCTACTTATTTTTATAATTTTAATAAATAGACAACCGCAACATGTGTTAGAAGCAAATACGTTTTTTATGCATCCTTTTAGTTTTCCAAAAACAAGTAACACAAGTGAGAATTTTATATTCGGCTTGGTCGAATCCAAAAATCTGCGTAATATATTTTTTTTGTAGGGGCATGAATTTTGTTTAACTATTTTTCCACATTCAATAAATCCTGAGCAACTTGGGGAAAAGGTCTCTAATTGAAATAAAATATATTTACTAAAAATATCCCACTGAAATTTTGATATAATAAATATAAACTTAAAAACTAAAGCATTAGAAAAACTCTCACTTTTTAGTACCAAAATGCTCACATTCACAATCTCGAAAAATTGTCTATCAAAAAGTTAACTTCTTTCATTTAAAAAGGCACTATGCACAGTGGGGTAGAATTGAAAATTTTTGGCCAATTGGATTTGCATGAAATTTGGTGTAGGCGTAGCAGAGTAGTTTACAATATTAAGTTTTTAAGAGGGACCGGAGCGGAGCATTAGGGGCTCAAATTAGGATACCTCTAATATAACATTTTTAATCGCTTGCTAAATTTATGTTTCTCATCCGATTTCAAATATTTTTTTAACATTATTGTAAGCACTAATAAGAACTACAAATCCTATTGCATATCCTGCTTTTATCTTATAGTTTTTGGGTTACTTGCATTTGAATTTTTAGGTAACTTATTTTTTTTTTCATATACAGTGGTTGACAATACAATGGAAACTTTTTCGAAATATTAAACCAATATGGCAATAGATAAATTTTATAAAATAGTATTAATAGTATAATATGTATTACTAAAACTATTCGGTTAATCGAATAATTTGACATCAATATTGGATATCCTAGATAGAACGTACCAGAAAGTACATAATGCACAGTGGAATCAAGAATAGAAACTTTGGAATATATCTGAAATTCCGATCGGGCGCAATTGCATTTCCATTAAAATTTGGTATAGGCGTAACAGAGGAGTGTACAATCTTAAGTTTAAAATGGGACAAGCAAACCCCCAAGGCGGAGCATTAAAGGTTCAAAGTATGATTACCTCTAATATAAAATTTTTGTAAATCGCTTGCTAAATTTATGTTTCTCATCCGATTCTGAAATATTTTTATACATTTTTTGTAGGTACTTGATAACACCTAAAAATCCTCATGCATACCTATTTATATCTTATAGTTTTTGAGTTACTTGCGTCTGAAGTTTAAGTATCGTTAGTATGGTGGACGATTTTTATTTGTTTTTTATTTTAGCTAAGAAAGAAAAAAATACCTACTGAATAAAAATAATGTAAAGCAAAAAATAAATGATTTTGATTCGAGGATTGCAGAATATTACTACTTTTTCATTTATTTATTTTATTTATTTATTTATTCTATCATTTATTTATTTATTTATTTATTTATTTATTTATTTATTTTTGGCCATAAAAGTATCACACATTTTCTATCAACTAAAAATTTTCTTACACGTTAATAATTTTATCTTTTCTAAAAGTAACATCACAGAGATGTCTATAAAGTAAAAAAATATGTCAAATAATTCAAGTGGTCAAGGTACACAAACCTCCCGAATTTGACCATTTTATATGAAAGTTTTATTTTTATACTAAATTTTCTGCAAATATCCAAAAACACGAATCGGCATACAGAATACAGTTTAGAAATCGTGTAATATGTTATTAAAAATTTTCGAATTGAACCTCACGAGATTTTCATAAAAAAATGTGGATTTTAT
The DNA here is from genome assembly GCA_001735545.1 of Phormia regina. NCBI lineage: Eukaryota > Metazoa > Arthropoda > Insecta > Diptera > Calliphoridae > Phormia > Phormia regina. The sequence goes on from MINK01178482.1 coordinate 3,985, forward strand.
TGACGAAAAAGTGAAAAAAAAAAACATATTTTTGGAAGTTTTCACCATTTTTTGGAAATGTGTGGATTACATTTTACAATAATTTTAAAGTTATTTTTCCACTTTCTCATTTTTATATGGTAAGGTCTACATTGCTTGAAAATTTCGTTAAATATCTTACTAACAATGATTTTGTTACAGATAAAATATTTATAGTTTATCAAAAAAAATTAAAAATTACAAACTTTATTTAAAAATCAGAAAAATATGAGACTCGATTTTCCTCAGTTTAAATTATACTTGCTTAGATGATATAATTCTTTGTTATAAAGGAAAAGACTAAAATCATTATAATTTATGGAACCCAACTACGCCCCTTTAAAGTTTAATAAGTTTACGACATTTTTTAAAGGTCCCACTTCAGTTTTTTTAATTATAATGTTTATCAGACTTTGGTGTATTTATATTTATATTCTTGTGGCTTATATTATCTAAACTTTTGTAGGGCACTCTGGTAAATATTTAAAAAAAAAACTAAAAGTGCGTGTCTTAAAATTAGGAGAATATTTTTATTTTCATTCTCTAAAAACTAAAAACGATAATCTAAATTTGTATTTTGTTTTTTTTAGAGAAAAAAAGTTATTTGCGTTATATTATATTTATTTTTATTGTATTTAATTTAACGTCAGCTATTTGAAATTAGTACGAAAAATTATAATTTTTCTACACAAATTCATAACAATATTCTTGTACTTTTTTCTCAAGAAAATGAATTATTACAAACTGTCACACCCTTTAGTCTTATCCTTATGTTATCTCACCATATTTTTTTATTTTTATTTTTTTTTTTTTATGTGATGACCTTGGGTTCCTCTTCTACAAATGCTTTTATACATTCAATTCGTNNNAACTAATTAAGTGCCCTACTTCTAACAAAGTCCGCTACAAAAAATTGGTACCGGAATCTGTAAATTTGGTATAAAATATTCTGTAATACAAATTATAATTATTATAGTCATTCAGTTTTTAACAGAGTGGTTTCTATAATTTTCTAAAAAAAAATAGATTGCTTGTAATCACCTTGTGTTAAACAAGAAGAAACATAGTTACAGGCACTTCTAATCGGGAATAATTTAAAAGAGGAAAACATCTATAACCCAAAGTAATTTAATTTGATTTTAAAAATAATTACATTTGGAAATATGTTAAAGTCTATTAATACAGTGGTTGACAATACAATGGAAACTTTTTCGAAATATTAAACCAATATGGCAAAATCCAAAAGCATTTAAAAACAATATTTTAATTCTGGTAATTACTTATAACTTCTTTTTGTAATCTTTACGTATAATAATAATTAATAATAATCCACGCATATAGTTAACGAAAATGGCTAAAGTAAAAATTTCTGAAGATTTAAAAATTAAAATTATAAATGATTTTGGTGTGGGTTTAAAACAAAAAAACTATCTGTGATAAATATTCAATTAACAAGTTAAAAGTTTCGAAAATTATAAAACAATTTCGTGAGACAGGTACTGTGAAAACTCAACATCTTAGAGAAAGACCTCGTAAAATTACACAAAGACAGAATAATCTGACAAGAAATACTGTCCTTTTTTCGGATGAGTCCAAGTTTAATTTAAGAGGCATCGATGGGAGAACTTTTGTAAGACGACCAAAGGGAAAGAGATTAAACCCAAAATATATACTAACAAAACAGTTAAGTTAGGTGGTGGCAATATTATGGTCTAGGGATGTTTTTCAGGCCAAGGTATGAGTCCAATTCATATTATAAAAAATGACTATGGCTGGTATAGGATACGGAATAATTTTAAACGATATAATGTATCCATAAGCTGAGGAAAATGTGTCGCTAGTTTGGAGATTCCAACACGATAATGACCCCAAACACACTTCTAGGGTTGTAACCGAGTGGTTACAATCCATTGACGTACGTACCAAAAAGTATTTACAAACTTTTTTCTCTAAACTAAAATTTTCTTTAACAACGTTTAATAATTTTGTACTTTTCTAAAAGATAACTTCACAGAGATGACTTTAACGTGAAAAACAAGATAAATAACTCAAGTGGTCAAGGTACACACCTTCCCGAATTTTACCCATTTTATAAGAAAGTTTTGATTTTAGACTATATTTTCTCAAATACCAAAACACGAATCGGCATACAGAATACAGTTTAGAAATCTATAATATGTTGTTAAACCTACGGGAAAAAAAACAATTTATATAAAAAAGGTATTTTCTGTCATATTATAAATGTCTTTTATTATTTTCTATAATAAATATTGTACCCGAAATGGGCAACTTTGGAGATTACAACTAACTCTACTTTAGTATGTTCCCGGAATATACCTTAATAAGGGAACTTTTTTATGTAATTTGGAATATATTACGAAAAATATTCTGAATATTTCTTTAAATTATATAAATCCATCTCAACGTGAAAAATGTTCAAAATTAGTACTCTGAAATTATTACGAAAAATTGTAATTTATACTTTAAAATGGGAGGTAGAATGACTTTTTCTCTGCGTTACAAAATTTGCCCAAAAATACCACCTGAGGTGATTTAGGGTATAAAAATAGTCAGAAGAGTTGGAAAATCTCGAAAATAGTCGGAAAAAGTCGAATAGTTGACTTTTCCAAATTTTTAAAAAGTCAAAATATAGATTTTTTTCCAAGTATAAAATCTTCTTCAGGACACTCTAATATACATTAAAGTGTCATACGAAAGAAAGTTGAAAATGTACCCCTCTAGAAATGAAGATTAGTATGTTTTTATATGATTCCCAAAATATTACATCTCAATCTTTACATTTACGTGAGCTGGACCATTTTCAAAACACCTCTAAAATTACGTATTTTTTCAAAATTATCAAAATTTTAGTTATAACCAAATTAATTTCAACATAAAAAAGGGGCATAGTAAGACCATGAATTTTATTATAAGAAATATTAAGAATTTTTTTTTTAAACTTGCAATTTTATATATTTCGCACATTTTCAAACTATGTTAATTATGCAAATTTAAACAAATTTTTAATTGAATGAATTATTTAATTATTTATTTTATCTATTGCTTTTTTTGGTGTTCAAATAAAATTTTGAATTAATTATAAACAAAATTTGCCGAAAACAAAAAAAAAATCTTATTTTTTCTTAATAAAAAAACAAAAAAATAATAAATTTATAAAATTAATTCAACGACATACCTATTTAATTTTTTTCCTATATAAATATTTATTCAAATATAAAAAAAACACTTATCTGCTTACAACAAACACCGTAAATAATTTATGAAATAATTTACAAAAAAATCATCATCATTTTTATTGTTTTACGGCTTAATAGATAAAATTTATTTTTAATTTTATTAAATTATCTTTGTTTAAAAATTAATTGTGCATTTTGAATGTATGAGTTTTAAATGACAGATTAATTTTTATTTATATATTTATTTTAACAAGGATTTTGAAATATTTTCACTTTAGATTAACCTAATTTTGAATTATTAGCGAAAAAAATCGTATATTATAATATAATAAACAAAAAAAAGTAGTTAACTTTAAGAGAAGGATTCCTATAATAAAAAAACAAAATCAACAATAAAAATGATTTGCTGTGGCTTTTTTTACCAAAATAAACAATTTATTGGAATTGATGGCATTTATTTACATGACAAATTATGCCCAAATGGTCAACATCCCAGGACCTGAAGGACATAAACCAAATAAATCATAAATCATCTATGTAGATGAAGTCATTTTTTTCGTTGTTATTTTTATTATTATTTTCTTTTTTTTTAATTTTCTATATGTTTTTCTCGATTTTGTAGTAGTCAATCATATTTGCCATCAAAATATATATACATGTGCTACTATATAGCTATATATAGTAGCACATACCTATACACTTATAAATTCATACACTTACATCTATAAATATTATTCATTTCCAGGATAATACTTTATATGAGTAGATGAGAGAGCAAAACAAAAACAAACAAAACGCAAGTGAAATATAAATTTTATTTTTCAACAAATTTTTGATGTCATGCATACAAAAGTCTATTACGTTTCAGTTGGCAAAATCATATGGATTTCTATTTGTACGTTTATAAAAATTCACATACATATGTATATCATAGTATTATGTTGGTGTGTATGTGTGTTTTTTTAGCAATAAAAAAAAATTTATTAACAGCCGCTATAAAAAAAAGAGAAAACGCATTCAAAATCAACCAGCTGCATGCGTGACCATTAGCACCATCACCAGCTACAAACTCCTTGTTACTAAAAGGAGTATATATCGTTCGTTGAAATATCAATAGTTTAAACAAATATAAGAAAAAAATTTACATGTGAATTACTCCTAATACCTTGAAAACCTTATACACGTGATTATTGCTCCTATTAAATTATTTTAATTTCAATTAATGCCATTTGTGTTTTAGGTAACGATATATTTCTATATTTGCAAAATCATACCATCATATGCTGAAATTATATGAATATTTTTCACAAAGGATCAAAGATGAATATCAAGGTACATTTTTCAAGTACTTTTCACAATTCGTTGGCTAAAATTGTTTTATTATAATAAAAGGGATAAAAAAAATTTTGGAATTTTTGTCTTATTTTACAAAATGTTATTTTAATCTTTGATATGAACTACGCCTGTGCTACGCAGAGAGCTGCACTTGTGTATTTGCACTCTTAGTTTATCGCTCTTAGATGCTCTTAAAAATTAGTCTCATTATGCTGCCCAGTACACAGTAGTTCAGAATCAATATTTTTTGGAAATAAATTTGTAACTTTTGAACGGCTAATTGGATTTGTATGAAATTTTATATAGGCATAGCAGAGAAATGTACAATGTCAAGTTTAGAAGGGGGACACAACAAACCCCTCGGTGACGGAGCTAAGAGGGCACAAAATAGGGTACCTCTGACAAAATTTTTAATCGCTTGCCAAATTTTTTTCTCGTCCGATTTCAAATATTTTTATACATTGTTGTAGGCCCTGGTAAGACCTACAAAAACATGCTTACATGTCCTATTTATCTCTATAGTTTTCGAGTTATTTGCATAGGAATTTTTAACCATCATAATTTTGCATTTTCTTGGACCATTTTTTTTTATATATAAACTAGTATTTTCTACCTATTTTACTAGTTTATTTTTAAATTTAACTAGTCAAAGAACAAAATTATCTATTGAATAAAAAATGTTGAAGTCAATATCTTTACCGAGACCAAAAATAAACGATTTTGAATTTGAAAATTGCAAAAAAGAGGACTTTTGTGTTTTTTTGTGTTTGGATTTTTACACACTTTTTGCTCCAAAATAAAGTTTTCTTCAGCAACATATAATAAGTTTATACTTTTCTGAAAGATAACTTCTCAGAGATGACTTTAAGATAAAAAACAAGCCCAATAACTTAATTGGTCATGGTACACACCCTCCCAAATTTGACCCATTTTATATGAAAGCTTCGACTTTAGATTATATTTTCTCAAATTCTAAAGCAAGAATCAGCAAACGGAATGCAGTTCAAGAATCTATAATATGTTGTTAAAAGTTTTCAATCAAAATTTACGGTACTTCGGAAAAATGTGGATTTTATAGCCAAAAATGTGAAAAAATCTATTTTTTGTGATTTTCAGGGATTTTTTTTTGTGGGAATTGAGGGATTCCTTTTACAAAAATCTTAAAGTTTTTTTCCATTATCTTATTTTATACAATAAAGTCTACATCTACCGAAAAGATATCTTTAATAAAAAAGATTTAATTTCAAAAATCAGAAAAAGTACACGCAAAGAAAAAATATGGATCTGGTGACCATAAACTAAGAGCAACATACTATGTTTGTAATATATGATTCCAGGTTACAATAAGTATTTTTGTACGTAATCATTTATTATGATTTTCATTTTTATCATTTATTAGATAAAGTTTATAACCTTTTTTTTAAATAATTGCCTTCAATTTTATAATGTTTTTATCATTTAATAATCTCATGTTATCATAAATATAACAAAATTAATATCATATAATAATCCAATTTATCATATTTATAAATTCATTTTTTTCATATTATAATCAATTTTATAATATATTTGAACTAATTTCCTCACACATATAATCTCATTTTTCATACTTATATTTTCTTAGTACACATACAAACTTTTTTTATTTATTATTTGTTCATATCTGACTAAATGAGAATTAATAAATAACAAACTACTGGACTAAAAATATTGGCTTAATGGTTGTGTGAGGTTTTAGAATTAACTTTTTAATTGTAGTAATAACTATATGTTTGGATTTTTCATATATATGATTTCATACAAAAATGTTTAAATATATATATTATGATTCAGTGAACCATATTAAAATTTTGATTGTGTGTAATCATTGAATGATAAAACGGAATCATAAACGTTGCTATCATGAACATGGTATTATTCAAATCAAAGAGAAGCGGCTACAGAATCACTGAATAGTTGTGGTGATCATGTTGTGACCAAGTTTTTTTTCTCGTGCACTTAGGGGTTATCATTGATAAGATGTTCTTGTTGTTGTTCATTGATTTTGAGGTACTTACAAAAGGTTTAATCAAAAATTCCTCTTTAGAATGATTCCAAATCAAAACGGACAAAAAACAGACATTTTCGGATTTTATCAATAAAATTCGCTGCAGGTGTTAAGTATTACAAATGTTAATCAAATCATTTTTCTGAGTAAATATTCCTCCTGGTCCACACTATATTGTTCATAACTTCCAAAATATACATTGTACAATACTATTATTATTTCATTTAATAGAAAAACAAATTGACTCAAAAGGGACAGGTAAAACTTTTATATTCTTCGGAAGTTCAAAGGTCAAAATTGATAATATAAAAAAATCTTCTTAATGCTGAAATAAATATATAGCAACCAACTGCTGCTACTGTATATTAATATTAGTAAGATTCACAAAAATATGCGGCAACATCACTACAGAGCCACTCTAAACGCTTAGCAATTTTACCTTCCAATTAATATTACATGTAGTCGGGAATTCATGTGATTTATTATTTAATTTGGATGAAGAGAACAAGAGTTCTAGCACATATAAGGTCATAACTAATTTTGCTTATTATAATTCTAATAAGGCAAACGCGTGTAATTTCAAAAAAGCATGGGACAAAGTTTTCTCCACCAACCTTATCAAAATTTAGTCAAATTAATTTTTTAAATGTTTTTATCAAATTTACTAATCGTAGAATCAGACCTTTATAAATAAGGTAAACATTCATGAATTATTTTCTGCCGGATGCCTATTATAAGGACAGAGTGAAGATTTCAATGAGAGAAGCCAAATTCCAGTTTTTCAAATTCCTTAATTTTAAGACAAATTTAACTATAACATTATAAATTTAAATAAGATATCATTGTTGGCTTAAATTCTATTTCAATAAAACAATATTAATTTTATTTATTATTATTTATTATTTTTTTTTTTTGTCACCTGAAATGAAAAATTTTATTATTTTGATCCGTTCGGAATCTTTTCTACACCAAATCAGCTCATATCTCAAATGGTAATAAGTTACAGAATTAATATAAAAAATCATTTTAGAACCACTATGTGATGACCGTTGATTGAGTGGGTAAAATATGTATTTATTTTCGTAAATCGAGACAAAAACAATACTTGAAAGACACGGTCAAAAAATTTTCTAAAATGTTATGTCATTAGAAAAACATCCACCAAGGCCTCTAGACACAATTATATTTGTCCAACAAATAGAAATTCGAGTACAAAATGACGCGGCCCATATTACTCCATATGATAGAAAAAAAAAAATATTTCGTTATCAACACATAATCAAGGTATTGCACAGTGGGGCAAATCGATTTTTTGGAAATAAATCTCTAACTTCTGATCAGTTTGTTGGATTTTCATAAAATTTGGTATAGGAATATCAGAGGAGTATATAACGTTAAATTTGGCAGGTGGATACAACAAATCTTTCAGGGGTAGACCTAAGAGAGCTCAAAGTAGGTACCTCTGACATAATCGCTTGTCAATTTTTTGCTTCTCGTCGAGTTATTTGCGTTTGAATTTTTAAGCGCCATAATTTTACATGTATTAGGTCTAATTTTTTCATATATATCGTAGTACTACCGATCAATTTTGTTATTTTTTCTAGTTAACTAGTTAACTGAATAAACAAAATTCGAAGTCGATTTCTTTACCGAGTCCAAAAATAAATGATTTTGAATTTGAAAATCGCAAAAACGACGATTTTTTGGGTTTTGCCGATAAAGTATCTACACTCTTTTTTCTCTAAAATATAATTTTCTTTAGCAACATATAATAATTTTGCACTTTTCTAAAAGATAACTTCACGGAGATGACTTTAAGATTAAAAACAAGCCCAATAACTTAAATTGTCATGGTACACACCCTTCCGAATTTCACCCATTTTATATGAAATTTTTGCTTATTCTATAGATAATTTTGTTCTTTAAAAAATCTTATAAAACTGGTCAGAAATACTAGGATATATCTTAAAAGAAAATGGACCAAAAATATGCAAAATTTTGGTGCTTAAAAATGCAAACGCAAAGAACTTGAAAGCGAAATTGTTAATGTTAGAGGTAGCTAACTTTGAGCCCCCATAGCTCCGCTCCTGAGGAGTTTGTTTTGTGCCTCCCTTCCAAACTTTTTTTTTATACGTTTTATTAATTTATTGTATCTGCCTTTTAGGCCTTACAATAAGTATATAAATCTTAAATCTAAAGCTGAATCTAATTAATCTCTATCGAGAGCGAAGATAACATAAATTGACCCTCCTATTAGCGGGGTGGTAGATAATTTCTACGAAGCCTTGAATGTGT
>MINK01178485.1:5975-16216 GCA_001735545.1 Phormia regina
TTTTTTTTTTTTTTTTTTGGCTCATATTATTCCCCTTAATTTCTCTCTGTGCTTTAAAGTATTCATATTATAGCATTTTATTCACTTTATATTAAAGAATAAATTATGCCCTCTTATTCCGCTTCATGTATATATTTGTATATTTTCAGCGGATTTATGTATTAAATGTTGTTAATGTCTCCTCTACAATTTTGTTACAATAAAATCAACAAAATTTGCATATGAAATCAATGGTGCCAAATTAATATTTATGAAGACGCTTTTAATGCTATTTTTTCTCTTTCTCTCTCTTTCATTTATCGTTGTGATGCCGCCTTTTTTGTAAATGGATAAAATATAAATTTTAACATTTATTTAAGAATTTAATACATTTATTATATGGGTGCTTAACAAATTTATGTGTATACGGTAGTTAAATTCGTTGATTTGACATTTTAAGGTTTAATGAGCTTTTTTTTTCTACATTTGTTTATCTGTTGTCTTGGAGTCTAAAGAATAAACGAAAACACTGTTTCAGATCAAAGAGAATTCTAAATGTTTTCAAGTTAAAGATTTTTGAAATGTAAGTAAAAAGTGTTTATATTTAGGAAACAGTGTTCATTATGTATTTATATTTCTTTTTCTCATATTAATGACGCTGAAAATTTTTTTGTTTATGTATTTAAATGTTTTCAATTTCGAAATTAGTTGCTTGCGTATTTTTATAACACATTTTATTATGTCTACTGAGAATTTGAATTGGATTTTAAGCTGGAGATAACATTTAGAGTCAGAAATTGTCTTTATAACATGTTTTAAATGGTTGTTTTACGCTTTTAATATGATTATTATTATTATTTTTATTGCTCTATCTAATGGTTAATAAATGGTCTCATAAAATATTGACATATATTGCTAACGAAATTAACATAAAAACAAAAAGAAAACGGAAATTTAAATTATAGGAATTTATATGATTTTTATATGAGAACAATATAATTAAGGCTTAAGGGTAAAGATAAGAAAATTTCAATTTTTTATAAATCTCAAAAAAAAAAAAATTAACGATTTAACTAAAAACGATTTTTGCTTTTCATATTTCAACATGAAAAAGCCGTTAAAAAAGGGTATTATTGTTTAATTTCAATTTAAGTTCTTTTTCTATTTTTAATGCTATAGAATACTGCCTTTTATTTTAAAAATCTCTTTTAATTATCTTCATAAAAAATTATTTTACTTTTCCAAATGAAGTTTTATAGTTTTTGCTTCAATTTCCTCTATTTTTTACACCTTCATGATGCATTCTTGCAAAAGTCATATTAACAACTAATGAGTGCACAAAAAACAAAAAATAATCAAAATAAATCTTATTATATTTAAATTTTTGATTATTTCCTTTTTATTTTGAAAAAAAAAAAAAAAAACGCCAGCCAAAAGTTATTTCAATAAAATATGAATGATGCACTCAAAAAGTATTTTTTTTATTTATTTGAAAGTAAAAATAAATGCACAAACCTAACAATTATATGACAGTACTTTTAAATTAAAATTTGTTTGTATGCAATATTAAATATTAATATCAATGGTATTTAAATTAAATATATTACCAAAACAAAAACTACTAACGGAAAAAGGGAAATAAAAATAACATAAAGATAAATTGAAAATTTTTATTAATAGAGGGAAAATATATTCAAGTACCAAAACAATAATACAAAAAAAATAATATAATAAGCTGGCCATAAAAATTAATACGAACAAACAGTCCATGGTAAAGCTGCGCTTGTTAATATCGGATACAGTTGTGCTACAATATATGTTTATAAAACATTCTAAAAGTGCTAAAATATGCTATGTCTGGACCTTTAACATCAGATCTATTGGTTCTCAATTATTAAAATAGTATTTATCGGTTCTAGACTATAACAATAGTCTAGTCTAGTGCGTATAAAATAGTCTACAGTTTTGACCACATAATAGTTATAGTCTAGACTATAAAATAGTTTATAGGTCTGTATAAAATGTCTGATTTGATATAGTTATAGTCTAGACTATCAAATAGCCACAGTCTAGCCTATAATAGGTCATGCGTCTGACTATAAATATTCTATGGACTCAACTAATAAAATAGATCTTATAGCCTAGGGGACGACTACAATAGTCTATACAGCTTACACTATAAAATAGTCTACTAGGATTATTAAAATAGTTTGCAGTCTAGACTTAACATAGTCTATAGTCTAGACTAAAATAATCTATAGCTAGAGTATAAAAAAGTTATACTCCCTATTACACTCTTAAATCAGTTCTATAAGCCTAGACTATAATAGCTATAGTCCAAACTATAAATGTCTATAGTCTAAACTATAAAAGCTATGTCTAACTATAAATAGTTAGTGGTTCTAGCCATAACATAAATGTCTATATCTTAGGACCATAACTTCGCTATACTCTGACCATAAATATCGTAGTCTGGACCATAAATAGATCTATAGTCTAGACTATAAAATACGTCTTAGTTCTTAGACTATGAAAATGTCCATAGTCTAACTAATAAATGTCTATAGTCTAGACTATAAAAGTGCNNNNATAGTCTATAGTCTAGACTATAAAATAGTCTATAGTCTAGACTATAAAATAGTCTATAGCCTAGACTATAAAATAGTCTATAAAATAGTCTATAGTCTAGACTATAAAATAGTCTATAGCCTAGACTATAAAATAGTCTAAAGTCTAGACTATAAAGTAGCACATATTCTAGTCTATAGACTATAAAATAGTCTACAGTCTAGACTATAAAATAGTCTACAGTCTAGACTATAAAATAGCCTATAGCCTACACTATAAAATAGTCTATACATAGTGTAGACTATAAAATAGTTTACAAAATAGTATACAGTGTAAACTACAAAGTAGGCTATAGTGTAGACTATAAAATAGTTTACAGTGTAGACTATAGAATGGTCCATAGTCTATGCTATAGAATACTATAGTCTAGGCTGTGAAATACTATACTATAGTCTAAACTTTGAAATATGCTATAGTCTATGCTATAAACTATTTCATAGTCTTGACCATAAACTGTACTATAATCTAGACTATAAACTGTACATAAAACATTTTCATTAATTTATTTTCCTTAACTTAAACATTTACAAATTAAAATTCAAAATTTAATTAAACCACATCGCTGAGTGCTCGTTTTTGGTCAGTTAATTATTTACAGGAAAATTCATATTTTACACCAGTGCATATAAAAAAACACACACACACATACATATGTATGTTTATAAAAGCAAGTATGTAAATAAAAGAAAATAAATATTTAAATAAAGTACAACTTACCACAAATATTTCTTTTATTCTTTGCACAGATTTTACCAAAGGGTATGTATGATAAGCCGCCGAATTTTACGATTTAATTTATTTCATAATTTACGAAGAAAATAAACACCAGCCGTAATGTAAATATGTAATAAAAAATCAGAGAGTTGTTTTAAAATTTCCACTACAATGACTGAAATGGTAATTATAACTGTAAAGGAAAAAAAGAAAAACATAATAAAGGATATATGTTAATTAAGGCAAGAAAAATTGAAAAAAAGTAAATAAATATTATAAGGCTATGATTAAAGTAAAGATTTAAAATAAATTTATGGAAATAAGGAGCTATTAAAGGTCTATGAGTATATTTCTCTTTTATTATATATTTTTTTAAATGGAGATTATCTCAAAATGACTTAATTTTGGATTACTTTTTCCCTTGTCCATAACTACATTTGGCCAACTTTCGTTAATGTTTAATTGTTTTTCAAAAGTTTAGTTAATTTGTTTGTCTATTTATTTTATGGCACTAACAAACAAAAATGTCATTTTGGTTTTAAAAATGATTTATTTTAAATGCAACAATGTGTTTTTTGTTCTTTGAACTTAAGGGTATTTTGCAGCACAATTTAAAAAATATATTATTTTTTCATAATTATGATTTTTATTTATTTGATTTTTGTATTTTTTTTAATCCTCTACAATTATTTATTTTGTCTATAAGACTTAAAAGAATAAAATAAATTTGAATTTTTAAAAATTTATTAACGTAGAACACAAAAAAAATAGTTTGCTATGAACCCACACACTGTACTTGATTATTGCTTAAGGCAGGTGACGAAAATTTGTAGCCAAAGACAAATTTTTATTTTGATTTGTTTTCAAGAAATAAAAATGAATTATTAATGTAAAATAATTGTGATTTTTAAAAATCATAAAGGTGTAAAAGGTGTTGCTGCAAAGACTTTTCAACTGCTTTAAACATGTTTTTAAAATTTCTAGTCTAAAAAAAAAACAAACAAAAATCTTAAAAAAATATTTATATAAATCAAATCTAGCAATCTCTTTCAGATTTCCCTTTATTCCCAGTGTAGTTTAAGGTCTTAGCTTTTTTTTAAATTTTAAAGCTCTCAAATCCTATTATTTTTTTAAAAGTTATGAACAGATTGGTAAAATTAGTCCTTAATTAATATTAATCAAACGTTCCAATTAAAAAAATTAAATTTTATAATTGGGTTGTGAAAATATAATATTTCTTGAATTAAAATTATTTAAATGCTATCTTATTTATAAGACAAAGTTTCTAAAATATTAATTTTTTGTTAAAAATTATGCTATTTAATTTTCAAATTAAATATATGAAATTTTGATTACTGTTCATCAAATCAATGACATAAATAATTCATAAATTTCTAATTATCTAAACAACTTACAATCATGGCTTTACTTAGAGATTTGTAGCTCTAAATTCACTTAAGTAATTAAAAAATTGTCGTCCTATTTATAAAAAAGAATTTATAATTAATATTAATCATACGTAATATATAATTCGAATTATCTGCAATAGATCTGGGTTTCACATATATAATGCCACCTATTGCCAGTTAAATTTTTTTAACACTCGACATTTTCAATGTCTTTAAAAGAATTTTCTATACCAAAAGTTATTAAGAATCTTATATATAATTTATAAAATTGAATTGCTATTTTAATTTTATAAGATTGACATCTAAAAATTAACATTCGTTTTAAAATTCTGAAAGACATTAAAGTCTTAGTTTCCATTAGAGCTGTACATATTTAAAATAGACCTTTAATTTCCATAGATTTTGTAGAAATTACAAAACTTGTGCTTAATTAATATTAACCATACGAACCCGGCTAATTAAAGAAAATTCCTTTAAAATAGCTAAAAAAAAGCTGAAAACTATTTTAAATTATTTTTAACGCTGAATGCAATTTAAAAGATATAATTAAAATATAAAAGAAAAAGCTAAATGTATGGAAAAAATTTGTCATAAAAATTGTTTATAAATTTTATTATTGACAAGTCACATTATTTTAAGAGAAAAATTAAAAAATATCTAGATTAACATGTGATTATTAAATAAATATTCCATTTTTAAGTACGTTATATATTTATCCTTTTAAAAATATTAACTTTACATTGAGTGAAGTTTTTATATTAAAAATTATTTAAATATAAATTTTTAATTTCAAAAAATAAATTTTCTCCTAATTTTTTATTAAGTTAAACTCCCATACATAGTACGCCTTTATATATACCTAAGAACCTTAAGGTCTTGCCTTTTATTAAAGCCATATAAATTTCAAATCGACTTGTATTTTACAAAGATTTTGTAAGAATTAAAAAAATAGTACTTAATTAATAATAATCATACGTAACAGGTTACTAAAAGAGTTATGCTTGAAAATAGCAGTTTTAGAAAAGATTTTTAAATATTTTTGTTAGGCAAACTAATTAAAGCATTAACTTAATATTTAATTTATCTAAAGGTTACCTTTCCTACTTGCAATGACTCAAACAGGGATAGAAAAAAATTATTAGAAAAAATCTTAATTATTATATATCTCTACACCAATATATCTGTGCTAACAAGGACAAAATTATTTTCTGTTTAAAAAATAAATAAAATTTTGTCTAACGACAGCTTACTTTTAGAAATTTAATTAATTATATTTTTAATTATATTTTTGTAATGAAAATTATTGAAAAATATTTCATTTAATTGTCTCATTATTTTTTATAAATTTAAATTCCTAAACATGAAATATATTTTAAAGTTCTTAGAAACCTTAAAGTCTTAGCTTTCATTAAAGCCCTTTAAGTTTTAAATCGAAACATATTTTTATAAATATTTTGTAAAAATAAAAAATAGTGCTTAATTAATATTAATCATACGCTCAAGATCACCAAAAGCATAATGTTTGAAAATAATAGCTTTATAAATAATTTTCAAATATTTTTATTAGGAAATCTATTAAAGGTACTTTTAAGGACCTAAAACTACCTTTACCCACACTGAAAGAGCCAAATAAAGATAGAAATAATTACAAAAATATAGTCTCAACTACCAAACGTTATCTTAATTTTCACAAGGACAATTGCTCTTGTATTTTAGAAAACGTTTAAAGTCTCTTAAAAGAAATTGTATAATAGTCGTATGACATAACCATCCACTTAAATTTGTTTAACAAAAATATATAAACTAAGCTGTAGAATTATATTTGATGAGCAAATTATCCTGCAGATCATAGGTCAACGACTTCAAATTATCTCTTCTTTAATTTCTGTTTATATTTGTTAATAGACATTATTAAAATATTATTAAATATTATTATTCTTATTATCTATATTTACTTGTGTTTATTTTTTATTTCCTTTACCTTCTCCCTAGTATTAATTTACATTTAGTGTAAATAAACTCTACTAATTATTAAAGTTTTCTTGTTGTTCCCTTTACCTTAAATTCTTTTTTATTTTTTATTTATTACTTATTAACTTTGAACTTTTTTTCTTTGTTATAAAAGTTAAAAAAAAAAAACTTTTAATTAATTGATAATGTTCAATATTTTGTTTAACTTTTTATAGCTTAAACCTTTAATTAATAATAAGAAAAATATAAAAAAAGGAAAAATAGCTGGACAAAAAATTTATTTTT
The DNA here is from genome assembly GCA_001735545.1 of Phormia regina. NCBI lineage: Eukaryota > Metazoa > Arthropoda > Insecta > Diptera > Calliphoridae > Phormia > Phormia regina. The sequence continues at coordinate 12,962 of MINK01178485.1, forward strand.
TGGGAAAAAAAGAACGGAAGAAAATAAAAGAAATTTTATATAAAAAAAACCTTTAAAAGATTTAAAAATATGTTTACTTTTAGATAATTGACTTAAGAAAGCTAAGGAAATTATTACTTATTTATAATTGAAACGAAAGAAATGGTAAATAAATTAAAAGGAAAATTAAAAAGAATTTAATAAAAATATTATTTTTTCTTTCTGTAAAATTATTGTTAAAGAAAAATTTCAGTTTAGATTTTATTTATATTTGTTTCAATGCCCTTAGATCTTAGCTTTTAATTGCTGGTTTTATTTTTAAAATAGCTAAACTAGTTTAGAAGTTAAAGTGATAATTGTAAATTTGAATTTGAATTAATATTAATCATACGTCTGGATTACTCATAGCTTTAAAGTACTGATTGAAATATTTCTATTATTTTAAGAAGGTAAAATAATTTTCAAATAAAGCTGATAAAACTTATCAATAGATCTGGCACTTATTTAGAGATCTATATAATGCACTGGTACTGAAATTTTATTTTATTTTATTTTTATTATCATTATTATTATTATTATTATTATTATTATTATTATTATTATTATTTGTATCGGTTTTTCGTTCCCATAGCATAAAAAATAGGTTTTATTTTCATTCTGTTTAGAATTTTTATTAATGAAAACAAAAAATTATTTTTGTTAAATTTTAAAGTATTTGAATTATTTTTTAAATTTATATAATTTTAAAACACATATTTTCCTCGACAAAGCCATTTACATTCGGTTAATATCTGAATATCTTTAGCTTTCATTTAAGAAGTTCCTTTCTTTAAAATATCTACAAGTTTAGAAGTTTAGAGAATAATTGCCGAATTTAGGTTTGAATTTAATATTATATCATACGTCTGAGTTGAGATACAACTTTAAATTTGCTATTACCTAAAACTTTTATTATTGATATATAAACTTAATGGTAAGTGAAGCAGCAACACATAAGGTATTATTAAAAATATCATAGATATATGAAACGTACAGTGGGACGAAAGAAATTTGTTTTTTTTTTTTTTATAATAATTTTATTTTTATTATTTATTCATTATTGGTATATGTTTTAAACCATTGCAGCTTTTTTTCCATAAAGCCATTATTGTATAGGAAGAATTCTACATTTTTATTCATTTAAAACATCTTTAACAGATCCAAAATATCTCAAATTAGTTTTTAATTATTTTTTATAAATAATTATTTAATTTCAAATTCTTATAATTTAAAAGTTAATAACTTTATGAAGTCTATTTATGGTTTTTATAATACATAAATGTCTTAGCTTTTATTTTATTTTTTTATATTTTTATAGCAAAAATTTTAAATTAAGTGCTGAATTAATATTAGTCATACGACTAAGGTTACGAATTATTTTAATTTAGTTTCTATGAAAGATTAAATGAATATAAAAATTTAGTTTAATGAAAATAAAATAAGAAAATACATATTTAAATATAAGAATTTCGCGTTTCAAAAATTATTTTTTTCTGTTAAGAAAATTTGTAATAAAAAAAATAATTTAATAAAAAAATTTCAAAATTTTAATTTACAAATCTTATAACCTTAAATTATCTTATGAAATCTATTTTATACGCTATATAATACCTCATATCTTGGCTCTACTTGGAGGGATTTTATTTTAAATTATCCTCTTAAAATTTTCATGAGTTAGGAAATGTTTGACTAGTGGCTGGAATTAATATCAATCATACGTCTAGTATAAGAATATTATATAAAATCAATTTCCAGGAAAGGATTTAATGAAAATTAATAAACAAAATTAATGAAAGTATAATGAGAAATTATATATAACCACATTATTTTCATAATATATGGTTTCTCAAAATACCGAGGATCGCTAATGAAGGATATTTAAAAAACTATTTTTTTTTTAATTTTTCCAAAAGAAAATTTTTTTTATGGTTTTTTTTTAATGAACAAAAATTGTCACCAAAGTGAAAAAATTAGAAGAAATATAAACAAAACAAAAAAATAAAATATTTATCTGAAGTAATAAAATGCGGAATAATAATGAATATTAAATAAATTCCTCTCAGAATAAAAGGATCAACAAAGAAAATTTTCAAAAAGTCCCTCGGTAAAGTAGCCTAGTGGTCTTCCGATGAAATTTAAAAAAAAAAATACTTGAATTTTAATTGTTATACAAAAAGTTCTTTAAACAAAAAGATATATTTTTATATAAAAAACATTAATAAAAAACATATATTTTAATAAAAAAAATAAAATAAAAAAAAAAAAAAAAAAATAAAAGTTTAATAATTTTTTTTTACTTTATTAATCATTTAAATGACAAATTTTTATTTAAAAATATCTTTAATATTATATTTTTTAAAAATATGCCCTTTTTATGTTCCGACAGAAATTCTAAATTTATTTATATTTTTCTTCTTTTTGATATGATTTTTTATTTATTTATTTTTTTTTTTTATTTATTTTTTATTTTTTTTTTTTTTTATTTATTCGTTTTTTTTTTTTTTTTTTTTAATTTTTCTTAACCGTTTGGAGAATGTTTTCTATTTTAAAAAGCATTCTTTTTTCTTTAGTTACTTTTTTATTTATTTCTTAAGCATTTAAATAAAGTTTCATAACTTATATATAATTTTTTTTATTTCCTCTTTTCTTCTTTTGAAATAAAAAAAATAAAATAAAATAAAAAAATCCTTCAAATACACAAATAATTCTTTGCCACTTGTTCTTCTTCCACTTCTGGCATTATAATTCCGCTTCATAGCATTTAAACAACAACAGCTCTTTTAAGTTTAATTTCTTATATAATTATAATTTAATGAAATTATGACAGGCAAAAGGAAAAAGAAAGAAGGAAAAAATTATTATAAAAAATACAAAAAAAAAGTAAAAATTTTTTTCTCATATTTTCTCTTTAAAACATAATAAGATTTCTTTTTTTCATATTTTGCTTTAATAAATTACTTTTTTTTCTTCTCATTTTATTAACTTAATTTTGCTCATATTTTATATAATTTTTAATAATTTTATTTTTATATACAAAAAACCAAAAAGTTTTATATTTTCTAATAGAACAAAATTCTTTGGTTATTAAACTTGCCTTTGGTTTGCCTTATAAAAGGTCATAAATAAACCTTAAAAATTTTGGTTGCTTTTGGTTTTACGCTATTTTTTTCAAAGAGATTTCTACTTTGAAATTTTATATATAATTTTTTAATTAATTAATTTGCCAAGAAAATTTAT
>MINK01178497.1:0-10637 GCA_001735545.1 Phormia regina
TGACGTTATATTATAAATAAATTTATTTAGAACTGTTTAGAGTTAAACTGATTCCCGCTCTACCAAAAACGATTACAGAATTTTGTGAAGAGAAAAGTAAATTTTTTAAATGACATTTTTTATTAAAACGAAAAAGCTTGTTATTATAATATTTTCACCAGTATTTCTTATGTAATATATATAAAATATATATAGATTTTTCACTCCTACAAAACTCATTGAAAAAATCTTGACAAAACAAATTTTTTCAAAAATAAATTTTGCATAAAAATAAAAAATCTATTTTTTTTTTAAATCAACTGTAATTTTATACATCTTATAAATTTTAGATATTAATTAAAAAAATGCATTTTATAGGGTATTTGATATTGTTTCTATTACNNTTAAATGGAACTTTTCTTAAAAATGTATAATCCACATAATTCTAAATATAAATCAAGAGCTTCATACAATTTGGGCGACATTAACCCATAAACTTTAAAGGTCAAAGATCAAATTTTGTAACATTTGCATAGGTGTTTAGTAAACACCTATGCTTATATATTATGAATTACTATTAAGGTATTTAACTTCCTGAACATCCTTCGTTTTATATGATTTCAAGTATTTTTGGAAGCATCCAGTTTCACTTAACCACTTCAAAAACTGTTATTGTTTTCATCAGTAACATGACAAAGATCCATTTTACGCTTACACATATTCATTTACATGCAATAACCCAATAAACAATAATGTTTGAAATTTATGATATTCTTTCGTAAACTCATGAATTAAAAATTATGCATTTGGATGAGTAAGTGGGTAGATAGGTAGGTAAATAGATAGGTAGGTAATTAGATAGGTAGGTATGTGGATTAAGTGTTAAACCACTTTTGGTCATATTGTAATACTCTAAGGGATCATTTCTCACATGTCCGAAGTTACGTTGGAATCGAATCACCTGACCTGACGTATATATAAAGGATTTGATCGCTCTGTATCAATATCAGAGACAATAAATGCCTAAACAGACTACCAAATTCAGCAGTCTTAATATCAGCGAGAGTCGGCCATTGGTCATAGAAAATGTCCCCTGTCTCTTCCTCTTCCCAATCATAGCAACTGCTACAGAAGACGTTCAAAGGTAGCTCTAATCTAATAGCATCCGCACCAGCAACAGATACCAGAATACGTAGCCAAAGCCTTCATAGTCCCAAGATAATATCTGATCGAATTCCATCATAATGAGACCAGAATACCTATCCGATGCCTTGGTGGTCCCAAGATAATTTTTGATCGAAGTCCATCATAATGGGGTAATATTTAGTTCAAAGTTGAACATATGAGTAAATTCGTTCATCTACCCTGTTCAATTCTCTACAAGTTCCGCAGTATTATATATCTGCAGGTGAAAAACGGTACTCCGATCAATTAATACACATCTTCATCTCGAAGGAAGACTGTTCGTCTATATTTCGATATTCACACCGAAAGTTGAAACATTTTCTAATCCTTTCAAAAATATCTCTTGGTATATCTTATATGTATTTGACTAAAGCTAAGGTTCAAATGTGTTTTTATATTCACGTGTACACATGTGTGTTTGTCAATGAGTATGTGGTTGACAATGTTTTTTTGAGTGTGTATACGTTTTGGGTTTTTATTGTTTTTTCGTAAGTTTTTATTGGAAAACAAGTGTAACATGGCAACCAGTTTTGGAGCATATCAAAATTCTCAACAAATGTACTTTGTGGGTCTTGTGATCTATCATATGCTAGTGAGTGTGTGTGTGTGTAAAGTATGTGTGTTGTGGCCCTTTTTAAAGCACAACAACACATACATGATGTGTGTGAGTATTTGTTTAAAAACAGTTTCAAAAACTGTTTGACACATGAACTGTTGCCATATCAAAGTAAGTGAATAAATATATGAATGACGAAATGATGAAATGAATACAGTAAATGTATGACTATATGAAAGGCTCCATGACAAACAGAGCTACGTAATGGTGGTAGTCAGTGTATGAGTGTGGTAAGTGTTGTTCTTCAAGTGGATGCTTTTATCGCTTTTGGTAAATTAAACCTGTAATATGCAACTACCAACATTCAAAAAAGCAAAAAAAAACTTGCTTTTATTGTTGGCTGCTTTTTATTATTTTTGAAAGTTTTAAATTAACTTTGAAGGTATTGGTATGAAGTAGTGATGGTGTTGGTTTTGGGGCCAACTCTTTTGTTTGCTAAGAGAAATTAAAATAAACATTAAAGAAGAAATAAAATATTTTTATAACACTTTTTCTGTCTTGTCTTTTAATAAATTTAACTTTAATTAGGCTTCTTAAATTACTGATGTTTGTGAATGGTTTTTTTCTTTTTGGTTGTTTTTTCTGTTACATTATCGAAAATTGTGAATTCAATTATTTTCTTTTCAAAAATGATTTGCTATGTTTAATGTTGTTCATAAAAGATTTTATATACTGTGTGAAACAAAAATAATTTAAATAATTCAATAACTTCAAATTGTGTGGTTCATAGAGAAACCAAACGCAAAATTTTTAATATTTCATAAACTACTACTCAGATGAAACTGAAATCTATGGAAGAGTTATAGAAGTGAAAGTAAGCTTTCAGAAAAATCATCTAATAGTCATCCTATGATAACACAAGATATTCTACAGAATGTGAAAATTGACTTTTTGGAGTATGTAAATGTAAATTATACTTCAAAACTTATTACAGAAAATTGAAATAAAGCCAAAGATAAAAATAAAAAATTTCATCATTAATTTATTTTTAACTGTAAGGGATCATTTTATTTTTCATTTATCTTGTTAAGCCCTTTCCAAAAGTATAAAATCGGACTAAATTTGTAGAAGTTACGCTTTTTTGAAGGGTCATACCGCTAGTAGAGGTCCCCTCTCCATTACTATGGCTCTTAGCAGTGAACGTCATTTTGAGACAGTTCAATGCAAGATGAGGGGAAATCACACCAGGAGATACAACTTGATTCTTTCAGCTAACCAGTATTGAATGGGATGCAGCTTGAATTGTCGAGTGAGGCCAAATACCTGGGTATTAACCTACACAGCAAATTGTCTTGGAGTAGATGTACTTCAACTGATATCTTCGGTGCTCTGGGAGCATTGGACATCATTCTCCACTTACTTTCTATTGGGGAGTTTGTAAGTTCGTAGTCTATTAAGATTGAAAGAACTAGAATTATAAGGGAACTTGAGAGCGGGTCATGCTAGTATATGGTTCAATTTAATGGTCGGACACTATCCGTGGTTAAACCTACGGATTATGTCGAAACCATAATTGATTTCGGGGCTACTACCGCTATTGAAATACCTGACAGGCACCTTTGGGTTAGAGTAGAAAAGCCGTTGTGCCGTTTTCACATACGGTTTGAACATGGAACAAGGCACCCGAGCGGGAGTCGACTTTCTAGTACCTGATATCAGACGATCATATAAATTGTCTGACAGTTGTAGCGTTTTCCAACCGAAATGCTGGGCATATATATAGACCTGGGGTTGCTGGAGAAAAATCTTTAATAGAATTCTGAGATCACTATATACGTTGACAGTCAGGCAGCATCATTAGCACTTACTAGTCATTTCTCATCAGGAAACATGATGAGTAAATAGGACATTGGCACGACAGTAGAACACAATCTCTTTCATTGCCTAGGGCATCAGCGGCGAATGCTGAAGTAGCTTGGACGCCACACACTGCTTGAACTAAATGAGATTACGGGCAAAGGGCTTATTAATCTCGCAGTGTTTGTAATGGGAGTAGAATATCTAAGGGGTAATCAGAACTGATAGAAAGGGTTTAGATTCCACTATTCTGTTCGTTACCTATGCTCTATTCTACTTTTTTTATATTTCGCAATGAACCGTCATCTTGTGTGGTTCTAGCTCCTGGTCATCGAATGAACAAAAACTTTATAGACCAAATATTAGAAAGACAGTCTGATGCAGCTTCATTTAAAACCTTTCCGCTGATATCTCTTATTCAAAAACATGTATATTAATGATAGTTCGGACGTCGATATCAATTTGAAAAACAACAAATTGGGCATTGTCCGCTTTTTACAATTTTAGAACATCAATTTAAATTTCAGAATCTGAGTCATAAATATTACATTTTCTATCTGCAACAAATGTAGAATAACAAATCCCGAGCATTAAAATTTTAGCAATCTCCAGCACCCCAACCACTTTTAATTTTCACTGTTTCAACCGACACATTTTGAAATTATCTTTTGTGTTTGTGGTTTATTTTGGAAAATAAACCCTCAAAAAGCTTCACAAAAAAAGAAAGGAATTAAATTTGTTAATGTGTAATTTCACGCTTAAATTAACATTTAATATCATGCAATTTAAGAAGGCATCACAACAAAATACGCACAAAGCAGAAGAGCAACAATAACAACAACAGCAAACAACAATATAATTTTCTTATTGTTTTTTGTAGCTGCTGTTTATGGTCTGGTCTAGTGTTGTTTTTGTTGTAAAAGCAGCAACAGGAATTTCCACAATATTTATTTTGGTTTATTTTGCTTTGAAATTTGTTATTTATTTTTTTTTTTCTTTTTGCAATAAGAAAGTTTATGTTTTGAAAGGATATCAATGTAATATCCTTGCGAACATGTTATCCTTATCACTGTTGAGAAAAATCATAAAACAAAAGTTTATAACTTTTGACAAGATGTTTTATTTTTTGAGGGGTTTTTTTTTAGAATTTTCGTTTCGGACTCTTTAAGTATGTATCTACTTGCAATAACTTTAACTAACTGCCTTTTATAATCCTCTGTTCATACATCACAAATCACCATAAAATGTGGTAAATAAGTTAGTTATTGTTATTGGCTTTTTTTTTTTTTTTTTTTTTTTTGTACACTGGGTTGTACAACTTGTAGGTTTTAGGGTGAAATTGAAAAATATTAAAAAGATATTGAAACGAGAGAAGAAGGTATAGTCGGTCAAGACCGTCCATATGATACCCTACACCACTGCGATTTCATTTGCCAGGTACTCTATTGTGAAAAATTTCCCAAACAACATGTAAAACTAAAGGATGTAAATGGATGGAGTTGGGAATGAGATGAAGGACTGCTTAATAGCCAACTAAACGATGTTGACTTTGTAAGTCTCATGCAATAAAAAATATTCAGAAATATATACTTTTAAAAATAATGAACTAAACACCTCTAATTAAAAAATACTATCATTAAAATGGAATCGACTACAACTGTTGCAATCATTCGGAATGTAAAAATTTCTATTACATTTAACCAAGCTTTACTTTAGTATACATCAGCCTCAGAGCTCACTAATCAAATACAATCTGGAAATTTGGCGTTATATATTATATTTTTCATACCTCTTGAAGATTTTTTTCTTGAAGAAAAGTCCTTATTTATTAACATACTAGCAGCTCAGGACTTGGAATGACCAACACGACACATGTTGGTATTTTTTAAGAGGTTTACAAGGACTTTTAAACGACAGAAAAATTATGAAAATTGCAGTAACTGTCCATCAAATATCCCAGTGAGTACCAACTTTGACACCTACTTCACACCAAAGTGCCACTAAGTAACCATTGGAGGAACCAACACACTCACTATATGACAGTTGAGAAGTCATTTTATAATATGTTGTTAAGTGAGTAATACAATCGCGCAATAATAAGTATAGTGGAGTTTGCATTGGAACAAAAATATAATAAAAATCAGAAGATCGTAGGTTTCATTACATTGACTTTTAATCAATATTATATTTCCCTCCCCAAAATGAAAAATGCTTAATGGAAAATATGTACTAAACAGTTAATTAAGGAAATATTTGATAAAATCATTCTATTTCCTCCCCAAAAGCTTTGTTGGAATCGCGCCCTGGTCGACACTGACTATTTTTTGGACCAAGCCTGTTGACCTACCCACATCCAATGACATACCCATGTAAAAGTATTAGAATTTCTCTCATATAAATTCCCGGAACTGGGATCAATTAGTGTGAAAACCTTATCACGAAATTAGTTTTTAGAGTTCCAGGATTGGGACTTTACTAGTCAGGAAAACTGACCCATGATTAAGTTTTGAACCGCTTTCTATAGTTATATAATCTATCTATCATATCAATAAATGAACTTTTGGGATTGTTTCAAAAAAAAAAAAAAAATGACATACCCAAGATGGCCAAATTGGAGAATCAGCCGACAAACCCACTGACTTTAATACAAATAAAGATTTCCATCCATTCATTGAAGGTATGATTGAGTAGAGAGCCGAGCGCCATGGTTAATCGAGGAGTAAGGGACCATTGCTAAAAAATACCTTAACTTAATTTTCTTTAAAAGTAAATACAATGATAAGAAATATGCGGTATACACACAGTAATCATGTTCTGACAGGTCGACTATTATTCTAATAAAAAGTAATTCTCTCAATAAAATCTACTAAATGTACTCCTCTATTTCGTGGCGCTTTGTTTATATTTGAGATAGCCATATAAAGACCAGCGCCATAAACAAATGAAAGGAACACATTTGAGTAGATTTATTGGAGAGTTTTACTTTTGAGAATAAATTTAACGGCAAAGGTACCAAGACAGATATATTTATTTTTCCACAACAAGTCAGAGTATAAAGCCCAAATAGCATGCACGGAATGTTTTGTGTTAACTTTAAAACAGGCCGATCCAGCCCAAGCTTTTGGGAGAGGAAAATAATGATGTTCACAACAATTCCTAAATTTTAGAGATTTAGTACACAGTTTCATAAGAGTTTTCCATTTTGGAGAGGGAAATTTTCCTTTTTCCACTCCCCGTGGATCCGCGCCTGACTTTAAAGAAATCAAAATGAAAACCTCCATATTCTAAACACAATATTTCCCCCCCCCCAAAAATAACCCCGTTCAGAACTTGGCCCACCTTCAGTCATAGTGGACACCTTGAGCCTTACATCCATCAAAAAAAGTGGGTGATTTATATTGTCTCGACACATCTCATTGTTTATTTTATACTTCTTAAGCATTTTCTCGTCAAAGAGCTTTTAACATTTTATAGTTGTGAAACGACCCAAAACAACCAAAGTTTTATTAAAGTTGAATTTCATTTTCTGTTTGTTTTTTGATGCGCTTGACTTGATAGCGAATACCGGGAATTGTTTGGTCAAGGATAGATTATTTGTTTATGTTGTTTTAACAGTTATTTTACTTGTTGACGAAATAAAGTTTACAAGTGGTAAAACCCTAGTCTCCAAAAAGAGGAAAGAAAACAAGAAGACCTTAACAAATGAATAAAACAAAGGAATCTAAAGAGTATATCGAAAGAACTATAGTAATATTTCATAGAAGAGTTGTTCCGAAAATGATTGAGCTTCTTGAAGGAACCACAATCAGAAATATCTAAAAAGTTCTGTATGAATATTAATAGAGTTTTGTAGGAGGATGTGTAATGTAAGGGTGAAAAAGGAAGTGGAAAAATACTAGTCTCATGGATTAGTGTATTATGTTTACCAAAACATACCATTAAGAAATAATAATTACAGTAGAGACCAAAAATTAATATATAATTTGAATTTAATTTTAAAAACTATTTGCAAAATGATTTAACATCCAGTAAATAATATGATTTCAGGAACAAAATGAAAATTTTAAGCTTACATTAGCCCAATTTACATATTTACCAAGTGTTCCTTTATTTCAGTATCTGTATACATATCTGTTATTTTAAGAGCATACGAATTTGTAGTTGGTTTATCGTCTTTTCCGTCCTTTTTTCAAATTTTGTAATCAAAATTGTATGCTGGTATTTTCATGTCAATTTTAAAAATCTTCTAAAATTTTGATTTCTTTTACTCCCTTTTATGTATGCTACAGTACAGTTTAGAATTTGGCTTCTTTTGGTTTCGTTTCAATAACAGCACATAGGCACTGAGCTTTAAGTATTGTGAGAAGGTGAAAGTATTATGATTGTGAGTATGATTGCAAATAGATATGAAGTGTGTGTGATTGTCTGTAAAAATACCAAGTCCTGTGAAGGCATTTTTGATAATTGTAAAGATCAATATTACATTGTGTTTATCAAACCATAAAATTCAATATGTATTTAGCTTTAATGTTTTATATAACTAAAAACAATAAATCCCATTAGAATCAAAATATTTAAACAACAATATAAGTACGTCTTAGTCATTAATGAACAATAAGTTCGAAAGAATATTCGCCATATGAATACTCTACACCATAATGTTCGAGCATGAAAAATTAGGAAGTTTTTTTTAACCAGTGGCAAATGAATTATATTTTGTTGTAACTAATATTTACATGGGTTACATAATGTACTTATGGGTGACTCCATGATAGTTGTTAAGAATGGTACCGGTTCATATCAAATGCAAATTTTGTGTAAAAATTTTATCACGTAACTCCCTGCGGGAAATTGGTAGTAATTGGTGCAATAGTACCGGTCCTCTCATTACTAGTTAGTAACCCAACTGAACCCCTAATAGAACCAAAAGTATTCCAGTGAGAACCATTTAACCAGTGAAGAATTAAAAGTTAGTTGCAACTCGGGCATAAATACAAACTGGGCTGCGTAATAAACATGTAAGTACTGCAAAACATGAGTAAAGTAAAAATTTCGAATCGGGGTGCTGCATTGACAATGACAAAAAAAATTAAATTGTAAATATTTAATAGAATGAAAATATACAAGAAAAAAATATTTGTTTAAAAAAAATGTATATATCTATTAATACTGAATAATGCCCCCTATTTGGGTTATTCTGTAATTCTAGTCCAAAACTGATTAAAAAATGTGGAAATGTCTCCCCCGCTAGGCCAAACGCTCATGTTAGTAAGCTAGAGGTTTCAAAGCCTCAATAAAAACGGTTAGAACTAAAACCGGTCTCCTGTCACTTGAATGTTTATACAATTTTTTAATAAAAACTATACTTTTGCCCTATTAAATAATAATAAAAATGCTTTAAAATTTATAAAATTTATATTTTATTAGAAATTATTACAATTTTTTCCGATAAAAAAATCATCACTAAATGGACTCATAAAGTAATTCTAATTGGACTGATAAAATTCAGTTAGAAGATTTTTTCCTTATGTTATGAACATAATCATAAATGTTTAATACCCCAACAAACTGTAATTATAAATATAATGAATCATAAGAAATTATAAAAATCTAGAAAGCTTTATGCTTTCTTAATCGAAAGTAGAAAAGGTCAGAGTCTAAGTATTCTTAAGTAAGAGTTCATTTAGTTATATCAGACGATTAAATTAGAATTGGATTTTCCTTAGTAAAATTGCCGCTATTCTTAATTCGAGTCACTTTATCACACAAGTTCGCTCTCTAATTTCATTCGTTCAGTGGAATTTCCATGAAACGGATGAAAAAATACGAATGAAAAATACTTCCCATAATGAGCTTTTTCATTAAAAGCTAACTGAGCGGCGTTGTTGAACATATATTGTTACTTATTAAAAACTATAATTAACTATTTCTGCTTTTTTATTAAAAAAAATTAATAGCTTTAATATAGACGCTAAAAAGAAAAAGAAATAATTTTGTGAAAGTATCTTTTATATACAACGGTTCAAAAGTATTAGCAAAATAAATTAAAGAAATGAGCTAAAAAATGTTTTGCAAGAACATACAGTGGTTACACCATCGTAGATAGTTGGATTATTATGCGTTTGTGCATATGTTTGTAATACGCAGAAAATATTATCAGACCCCCACCGTTCGACTCTGAATCACTGTTTGAAGACGAAGCCTATTGAAAAATACAAATGTCTACCCAAAATAGAGGCTTAACAATTATATATAGCATAAATATAGTAATATTTTATTGATTCGATACAAATAAGTTTTTTATAAATATCAATTTTTGTGCCAAATTTAATTAAGATCCTATATAAACCCCTCTTACATTAACATTCATAAATCCCATACGAATTTTAGGATCAAGTTAATATTCGCTACAAATATATTTTATATATTTATATTTTCGGGAATCGCCCAAAGGACATAAAATCAAGAAGATGATTTTATATTATTTTATCGGGCCCCACTGCAAATGTCTAAGGTATATAAAAATTTTAATAAAATTCTTTGAAAAAAGTTATATATAAAATTTTGCACCACAATTCATTAGTATGCATTCATATAAAGCCCACTGTCGAAAGTCACTTTCACGTAAGTAAATCCCAAAAAAATTTAGTACCATATTAATAGTCCATTGAAATATATATAATATATAATCAAGTTTTCTAACTAAAGGTCCATATTTTTACGTAGATTCCTACAGGGACATTACTAAGAATCACAAGACTTAATACAAGTATCGATCTACAAATGTCCTTAGGTCAAATTAAAACCCCTACCCTGGAATCAACTATATATTTATTAATTGCTTTTAAATAAAAGCCATTAACTCAAATTATTTAAAGATACGTATTTTAAAATTTAGTTTCTTTAAAAATAATATTTATTTTTTACTAGAATATCCAATTAATCGGGGTTTCAGATTATTCGGTTTATTTGACAAACAATTATTCGAGGTTTTAAGTTTATCGGTTAATAACCGATTAATGTCAAATTATTCGATTAACCGAATTGTTTTAGTAATACA
>MINK01178502.1:0-10209 GCA_001735545.1 Phormia regina
CTCTGCGTTACAATATTTGCACAAACACATAATACCCCAACCACCTTTGGTGGTGTAGGGTATAAATAGGACTCGGAATTTAAAACCAAATTTCTTACAAAAATACTCCAGCTGTATAATTGACGAAGAAACGTAGGTGCTGGTAGAAACTTCGCAGCTTGTATCTCAAAAATTTGTATTGCTAATGCTCGAGGAAATGTTGGAAATAAGTTTAAGATCCAAGAGCAGCAAAAAATTCTTACAAAAATTCATAGTACGACAAGCTTTTTGCAGTTGCGGCAAAACAGGATAAAGGAATATTTGCATAAAGGAATATTTGCAAAAAAGACTTCTTCTTTTCTTAAGAAAGCACAACATATCCACATATTTTGTATCCACTTAGTATCATGTCGCTGCGGTTAGAAAGCTCGGGAGTGGTACCTAATCAATAACATAGTTTTAGTACCAAGAGAGAACAATTTTCAAAATTGTCCATAGCTTAGACCAGTGAAGAGATATTGACCAAAAATGGTGTCCCAAAATACCAAAGAGTTTAACATAAGATGTGCACACTGTTCCAAAACGTAACTGAAGCAACTATCAAGTCTCCAAAGAAAGGGTTTTCAAAAATGGTCCACAATTTTGGAACCATAAAAATTATATATTTCTGTGATCTGTGCTAAATTATCAAATGATTTAAAAAATAATAAAAACTCTAAGATCAAGCGTTTCCAAGTAATTGAATATTATGTATGTTAAGAATTCTTCGATCTCACTCCTTATATCTAAAAATCTTCAATTCAGCCTCACGATGTAACATAAAAAACTTTAAAATAAATTCATTTTAACTTTAAAACAATTGAAATTTCCATTTATAATTTTAATGAAAATTGCAAAAAGTAATACAAGCTCTAAATTTTAAATTAAATTATAAATTGGTTTAAGTTAACCCATAATATCGTCTGCTGTTTGTCTGCTATTTTTTTACAAAAAAAAAAATTATATTAATTATCTCCAACCACTTTTCACAATAATTCTTATCAAAACATTAATATAGTTTTAAAATGCAGATAACTTTAGAACTTAAGTTATAAACACAATGAAAACAACTTCAAAGTTAGAGGTAAGTTTTATAATAAAAAATTGTTTTTTATTTAAAACAACAAAATAAAAAATGTGGTAAGAGAATTTTGTACAATATAATATGGCAACAAGGGAAATTAAAAACAAAAGTACAAAGTCTATTATTACCACAACAATAGACGTGAATAGAAAGAAAGAAAGAATGACTGAATGAATGAATGAAAGACTAAACATAATTCTTTAAAAACATGTCTTCGTCTTATCGCATAATAAAAATAATAATAATTTCAAAAGACGGCAAGAAAACAAAAGAATATTATTTTATATGCAAGTAAATATACATACATTAATACATAACTTAAATTTATGCATGTATAAATATATAAAAATATACCAACAAATGCATATATACATATAGATATTTATATACATATATGTATGTGTAATATTACAAACATAAAACATAATTCTTAAACTAAATGACAGGCGACAAAACCATTCATCATTGTTTTGTATTTTTATTTTCATGATGACTTAGAGACTAAGACTGAAACTGAATGAATGACTGACTGACGAACACCCACCCATTGAACTATTACTTATACTTTTTTAAGTATGTGTGTATAGAAAAGTCTGTTAATTTGTGTGTGTGTGTGTGTGTGTGTATTTCTTTTTAGAATAGTTTATTTTAATAGTTTCTTATATTTATGTATAAGACATATGAACGAAATTGAAATTTTAAAACGAGGGTCGTTAGACGGATTTACAGCTTAAATAAAGACAGTTTATAAATTTTAAAGCCTCTGTAATCATCTTCCTTAATTTTCATGTTCAAAGTAACTCTGTTGCATGAATTTAAAATTCTATATGTGTTAGTATTGTTATATTATTTTTTTAACCCTCGTAATATATGAGTGTTATGTTTAAGACACCTTTAAAAACCAGAAGAAAAAAAACGGCTCCTTAAGTAAAAATGCTCGTTAAAATTGTGGCTTTTAAAATAATAATAAAAACAATAGTAAAATGTAAAAGAATGGAACCAAATATAAAACCGCTAAAACCACAATAACTTATTCATTCGTATGTTGACTTTTACAACTTGAGAAATACAATGGAAAATAAACTCTTAAGTTTATAAACCTTAAGCTAACAGTGATGTCAATATCTTTGTTCTTAAATGTGTTGCAAATTTAAATAAAATTTCCTTTTTTTAAAAGGAAAGTATTCATATTTTTAGATGTTTATTCATAAAAATTATTCTACCGTTTGAAGAATCAGTCAATATATTATAAATAACTTAAAATAGGTAGGAGCATTCGTCTAGAGGCACATTCCTTTTTTGGCAATTATATTGAAAACGAAATAAATTCTTTTATTTTAATAATTTATTTCCTTTTCCTCTATCACAGAATTTTCATCAATAAAATTTTCAATATACATTTGTTCGAAGGTAGACGTGATTAACTTTTCTCTTTTTAAACAATCTTCTAAATATTTCGCAGTGAGTATTTTTTGTGATAAATTTAAATTTTTTGAATTGAACAATGATATTTTATAATATATAAACCTGATAGTAAAGTACAAGAATTTGCAACATATATTTTAATAAATTGTAATAAAGAGTGAAAAAAATATCACTTGTTTGCGAAACTTCTCCTGGGATACATTCGCCAAATTGCGATTTAACTTATCCTACAGAAATTAATTTCTGAGAGTTTTTTCAAATACTGTATTAATAAAAAATAAAAAAACATATTATATATAGAAAAATGATTCTGCCCTCATTACTTGGTGAATCTACTCCATGATATGGGTTGATTTTGACGTTTTGGTCACTTAAAAAATTCATAATAACAATTAATTTAATATGAAAATATTCAGAATCAAAAGGGCTTAAACATAAGCCAACATATTACTGAAGAAAGTTTGTTGATAACGTGAACCGTTTCGAAGATATAACACTTTAAGAAAAAAACTGCTCCCCAGTCTACCCCACATTTAGGGTTGCCAGATTCAGATTCATAAAAAGCTGAACATTCGGGATAAGAAAGCTGAATTTTGGTAAAAAAGCTGGATATTTATTAAGCAAATATTTTTGCACTTTGTTAGGAATATATTATTTTAAATTATTACTTATCCCACAAAAATGTTAATATTAATTTAATATTCGACACATATAACATTTACATAAGTATAAGTGACCCTGCAAAATTTCATGGAGCTCCCATATAAAACCCAATTTGAGGAATAACCAAAATGTGCATAAATACATGTGAATTTTAGTATCGACGTAATATTCTGCAATATTATGTTTTTATTTTCCCGAATTTTGGTACACATAGGCAATAGTGTAGGGTATCATATGGTCGGTCTTGACCGACTTGTTATTTAAAATTCGAATTTTTACATGAGCATTTTGCGAAAATTTTATCGACAACACACAAATTTTTGTATAAATTTAAATCCGTAAGTAAAATTTTGTGAAGTTTGGTCCATAATTGACAAACTTTTCATACAGGAATCAATTTCAAGAATCAATATAAAGTTCATAATCTATGTTAAAGATAGCATCGATTTAATATTAAGCCTTTTATTTTACACATCGGTCCACAGTTGGACCCTTCCGAATTTTTGATACTATATCTTATTTCTCCAAAGGACTTATTAATCTCATGGAGTTTGTAATGGGAATACAATGGCTTAGGGATAATCAGAATTGTTTGCAAGGGTTTATGTTCCACTCTTCTCTTCTTTATCTATGCTCTATTCTCATTTTCTATTTCTTAAAGGGATTCGTTAGATCGATTTAAAAAGTGATTCTGAATCGATTGATCTATGCGGTACAAATATCAGCACACCCAACCACCTGTTGTGGTATAAAAACTGGTCTAATAATCGACTTTTTCAGAAATTTGAAAAATTTTTGGATGAACTTGGGTGAACATCTTTCTGCTTATATGTGTAGTATTACCAAAAATATTTTGCGGTTAAAAAGTGATCTTAAAAAATTTTCAGAAAAAGTTTAAAACAAGTACAAAAGATACAGTCGTGCATGATTTGCTTCAATATAATGAACAAAAATTGTGTAGAATTGGCATTAGAGTGACAGATACTTATATGGTGGCCATGGTCAATTATAATCCTATCCCTACGAAATTTGAATGAGACAACAACATTACTTCTATATATAAAGATGTATGAAAGAACATGATTTGGGTGAGGAATCTTCTGTGGCCAATTTTGAAACGATCCCTATGAAATTTATTATTATGATTTTTGTTTATACAATATTCATCCTATCAAATATACAGACTCATTTTCGAAAAAAATTTATATTTAAGATTCAGTGAAATAATGATCAGTTTACACTGCAGACTAGACGGAGAAAAAATTGAAAGCAAATTTGTGTTAAGCACTTAAAATGCATCAGGTTGAACTATTCAGCTTTGTTGGAGTATTTTTTTATCGATAAGTGTTACAAGCAATTTAACATGTTATAGTATAAGCCCAAGGAAAGTTTAGATATCAAATTTCATTTAGTTATCTTTAAAACGCCGAAAAAATATTGGTTATAGATGTGCAGTGTTTTGGCTAAAAAAAATACATATTTGTAAATTCAGAAATTGTTTATTTGACGTACTGGTGACACAATTTTTACCATTCTTTATCTTCCTTGAATTAAATGCCTTTTTTAAATAAGTAATGAAGAAAATAAACACCTAAATATAGGTATCTTATTTTTCTATTACTCTGATTTTTAACAATCCAAAACCAAAAACCATCAGAAATTTATCCATGAACTGATTTACATTAAAATGTTCTCTATACCTGTATACGAATGAGTAATTTCTATTAAATATAATAAGTATACGCATAATCGTATAGACAGTGGGACAGAATCGATTTTTTTTTTTTTTTTTTGGAAATAAATGTNNATATTTAAAATGAGAGAATTTTACGGTCGACCAGGTCCGACCATATGATACCCTACACCATTACCTATATGTGCCAAAATTCGGAAATGGCCCAATTATGGGTCTATACTTGTATTAAGTATAAAATAAAAAATATTAATACAGAATATTAAGTTGATACTAAAGTTCACAGGTTTTTATGAACTTTTGAGTTATTACCGAAACTGTCATATACACATTTAAAAATGTTATTTGTGACAAGTACTAAGTTGATACTAACATTCATATGGAATTTGTACGCATTAAAGTGATTTCTTCGGGAAGGGGTTGTATAAAACTTTTTTACCTGATTTCATAAAAAATTATGAACCGATCACAACATATTTCAATAGGCTTCGTCCTTATAACAAATAATATATATAATAATAGTCCCCCAAAACAAATTTCAATGAATTATCTTTAAAATTGCGACCTGTACTTTGTTCACTAGCTTTACATGGATGGTTAGCCAGCCGTCCAGCGGATATCATTAGATCGATTTAAAAAGTGGTTCTGAATCGATTGATAAGGTAGGTGTTGGATAATTATCTATGCGGTACAAATATCAGCACACCCAACCACCTGTTGTGGTGTATGGTATAAAAACTGGTCTAATAATCGACTTTTTAAGAAATTTAAAAAGTTTTTAGATGAACTTGGGTGAACATCTTTTTGCTTATATGTGTAGTATTACAAAAAATATTTTGCGTTTAAAAAGTGATCTTAAAGAATTTTAAGAAAATATTTAAATCGCCTACAAGAGATACAGTAGTGCATGATTTGCTTCAATATAATGAACAAAAATTGTACAGAATCGGCATTGGAATGACAGATCCTTATATGGTGGTCATGGTCAATTATAATCCGATCCCTGCGAAATTTGAATGAGACAACAACATTACTTCTATATATAAAGAGGAATCTTCTGTGGCCAATTTTAGAACGATCCCTATGAAATTTATTGATATGATTTTTGTTTATACAATATTCATCCTATAAAAAATATAGCCTCATTTTCGAAAAAAGTTTATATTTAAGATTCAGTGAAAAAATGATCAGTTTACACTGCAGACTAGACGGAGGAAAAATTGAAAGCAAATTTGTATTAAGCACTTAAAAATGCATCAGGTTAAACTATTCATCTTTGTTGGAGTATTTTTTTATCGATAAGTGTTACAAGCAATTTAACATGTTATAGTATAAACCCAAGGAAAGTTTAGATATCAAATTTCATTTAGTTATCTTTAAAAGGGCAAAAAAATATTGGTTATAGATGTGCAGTGATTTTGGCTAAAAAAAATACATATTTGTAAATTCAGAAATTGTTTATTTGACGTACTGGTGACACAATAATTACAACTCTTTATTTTCCCTGAATTAAATGTCTTTCTTAAATAAGTAATGAAGAAAATAAACACATAAATATCTTATTTTTCTATTACTTTGGTTTTTTAACAATCCAAAACCAAAAACCACCAGAAATTTATACATGAACTGATTCATATTAATATGTTCTCTATACCTGTATACGAATGAGTAATTTCTATTAAATATAATAAGTATACGTATAATCGTATAGACAGTGGGGCAGAATCAAAATTTTTTGGAAATAAACCTTTAACTTCTGATCAGCTAGTTCGATTTGTATGATATTTGGTAAATGTATAGTAGCAGAGCTGTGTACAATGTTAAGTTTGGAAGGATGACCAAAAAGACCTCACAGGGGCGGAGCTAAAAGGACTCAAAGTTGGGTAACTCTGTCATAAAATTTTTTAATCGCTTATTAAATTTTTGTTTCTCGTCCGATTTTTGATATCCGTTCGTTTTGTAAACGAAGTGTGTTTTTTGTGTTAATAATTCACTTTCATTTCCACTGTCACAGATCTTTCATTTCTTTTGATATTTTCAAGTGAAAGTAGACGTGTGTAACTTTTATACTCTACATCACCATAGGTGGTTGAGGTATTATGCTGATGTTTATAACGCATAGAAACAGTTATCCAACACCAGTCGACTCAGAAACACATTCTAAATCGTTCTAGCAATGTCCGTCCGTCTGGCTAACTGGCTATCAATGTAAACCTTGTGCATAAAGACTTAACTTTTTGCAATAAATTGTCAGAACACTGAGCTAACCGGACTGATTTCTACCAGATGTACTTGGAGTTCTTTTCAATAACCTTTCAATTTTCTGGCCTTTTCAATATCATGTGAACCTTTTTTCTTCCCGAACCAGGTTTCCAATCAGAGGTTAATTTCTCCTGATAATGTTAAATAACATTAGAAACAGTATAACATCAAACATTTAATACGTTGGTAAATTATTTGTACGACCAACTTTGTTTGTTAATAGTTTATATGAGGTAAATCCTTTTCGTCAAAAACTTGCTAATGACATGTAGTTATGGATGTAGTTACTTTTCAATGAAAAGGTTTAATAATTTTATTAATTTGTTGATTATCCTTCTTAATGTTATTGCAAAATAGTGTAAAATATTTATTTTTGTTTTACATAAAGGTAAGAATATTTCATTAGTTACATTCGGATAACACTTAAAAGGGATTAAACATTGTCAGTCTGGGACTTCTGCGAGGAGCAGATCGTGAGATGAAACTGCTCCAAGCAAGGGCAGAACCATAATTGTGTTTTCGTGAGGTGCAGTCAGTTCCGGGAAGCTGAGTACAACTATGGCCACGATTTAAATTTACCTGCTTCACGGACTGAGAATATGCGGAAGAGAACTTTTGGAAGGTAATGGTATGTATGTATTTTAATTGAAAAATAAATCATGTATCTTTTTATTTCATTTATTTTTTTTTTAATTATTGGCTTCAGTAATATTTTAAAATCAATGAGCTACTGAACAACTTAAAATTAATTAGTTTTGCTAATGACATCTGAGTAATAGCATGAGTTAAGTAGTTGCCATCACCGCGTTAAAATAATGGGTTATTCAGCTAATGTCTAAGTAGTGTAAAGCTATTAGCTTCTTAAGTCATTACTTGGTAACTATAGTTTTTGCTGGGATTGTCGTTATAAATAGTAACTAAAATATTTTTTTAAAGATAACTGGATCAAAAAAAAAAAACTAACATTGTTTTGGGAAAAAGCTATGAGGTAAAACGCGTGTTAAAGTTTTTTCGATTTTTGTAAAAAAATTGATTTTTCTATGTAAATAAAATCCATTTTTTATTTTTGTTCCCTTAACTTTCACGTTAATAAGACTATTTTTTAAATTAGAGGTTTTCATAAATTCCCCTACAATTGACAACACTACCTAAGAAAACTACTAGCACTCCATTTAAGAAAAATATAAAAGAAAATATTGTACAAATATAAAATATTTTAGTTTTTATTTTCTTATTAAAACATCACAAACACTTCAAGAATAAACATGAAAATAAAAACATAAAAACTATATGCGTACATTTTTTCCTTCACTCCAATTCACTACTAATACTACGAAGACATGACTAGCACCACCATTCCAACACTGTCAACATTGTCATCAACATGTTGTTTGTATGAAATGCTTCAAAGACATGTGATGCATGTAAAATTTTGTATACATATAAACATTCCGGCAAACAATAACACATCCTACTACATATGTATATACACACACATATACATATAGCAGTACATATTTATATAGGTACGTACATTGATAAGTATGTATGTTAAATACCTTTGTCATATTGAAAGCGTCAGGCGTCGTTTGCAATAATGCAATATGAGTTCTTTTTATTATACAGACATTTTCTTTACAAATACATATACATAAATGAAAAAATCATGTGTATGTATGTATATAAGCTACATTAAAGACCTCACAGATTGTTTGTTGCTGCTATATATTGCTGATTTTCTTGTTGTTTTGTCGATTATTGCTGTTGATTGTGAACCAAGCCATTCAAAAAAAGAAATTTTTGCAAATACATATACATATATGTATGGGTTAAGAATATGAAGGAAACAGAAAAATAACAACACTTTGCATAATTTAAATTTTTCATGCAATACACACATTTTGGTACGAGTATTTGACATTTCCGTAATTAGTCAACCAGAAAACATTAAGCGCACCATTATGAAATTAAATCAAATTTATATGAGGTGCGACAAACTTTTCTGCATGAATTAAATTTTATAATATTTTCTTTCACAGTCTTCCCAGTATTGCTTTTGATTTTAATTTTCATTAGCATGTGTGTGTATGTGTGTGGTGATGTAAGTATATAATGTTAATGCGTAAAAGATATTTTTATAATAGAAAAATATTAATTTAAACATTGCGTGTTGACTTTAAGTTAGTAATATGAAGCATTTTAATATGAAACATTTTAAAAATATTTCAAAATTTTTCTTAAAGAAGAACACAAGAAAATTAAGATTTTTAAAAACTACATATTAAGGTGAAAGCTGATTGTAACACAAGATTTCTCTGTCAATTCGGATATATGGTTTAATAAGTACTAAACCTTAACCCAATTATTTTTTAACTGACTCGAGTTGTCGATTGATTTTGCTCAAAATAATATAAAAAATTGTAATTCAAATTAACTTCAAATTATTATTATGCCACTTTTTCACACAATCAAAAGCTATTGAGATATTAAGCATTTTTTTAATAAAATAAAATTTCACGGTCCTCCAGATTCAAAATAGGTAATGTCGAACTGAAGAATGTACAATCCTTTGTATATCTTGGAAGCATTATATCGACATCAGGAGGCTCACATGAAAAAGCTAAACAAGCAGCAAAGAGTGCGGAGGAATTCGGCTATTTTCCGGAAACGTACGTTCCGTATTACTATATGTTTGCGAATCTTGGAACATTACATCTAATTATTTGCATTCATTTCAAGTATTAATCAACCACTCTCTTCGGAATTTTTCGAGGATATTCTGGCCCAATACCATCTCCAATGGAGACTTATACGAAAGAACCGGGGAAACCTTAAGCTATGTATACACGGTTGTCAGATCTAACAATGTTGTCAAATCTGGCAATGTGATGACAATGTACTGACAATGAAAAATTGTTAGCAACAGGTAAATTTCCAGTTTAGACGATTTTCAGAAAACCTTACAATTTCATTGCCAGACAATTAATTTATCTGCCAACAAAAAATGTCAGTTTACAGTGTTGGCAGGTTATTGTATGGCAAAAGTTGTCAGATCCATTGTCAG
>MINK01178511.1:0-10443 GCA_001735545.1 Phormia regina
TTTTTTAAATAATGTGTTGGATATTAATTTTGTTTTTATAACTTAATCAAATAAAAATATATTAAAAATAATACTGCATACGACAATTTTAAATTCTTTATAAACTATTGAAGGTATACGAAATGTGTGAGGTGTACAAATAGTTTTGTCCCTAACTGTATACAAAAATGCACATGAATATATTTGCATAAACAAAAAAAAAGAAATGAGCGTGTCAATTTATTTAACTGTTTATTATCACATTATATTGTATAACACTTTCATTCAAAAAATTGTCTCATTGTTATTACAAGCTAGAATTCTTTGTTATTTTAGTTCAAATATTATATGGGCATCGAAGCGCCCCAGGTGTACTTTCGTTTTTAATAAATGCGGTACATTAAATGTAATTCATTAATTTTTTCCAGGAATTCATTAAATTAATGTACAAATTCATAGTTCCAATGAAAAGAATCATTAAAATTTAATAAAAAAAATTAACGCTACTATGAACATTACATTGTAATCAGTACTTAAATTTATTTTTTAATAAGATAAGTAAGTTAATTACTTAATTGATTTAATGTATAAGTACATAGAATTACTTAAATTAACAAGAAGCATTACCCAATGAAAATTTATTGAATCAATGAAATATTCCATTAAATTACCATAAAATAAATGCTTCCTAACGGGAAATAAAGTAAACTGAAACAAAACCGTTTGTCTTTATATCCTAACAGGAAATGACACATTTTAAATGAAAGTAAAAAATTCAGTGTTGTGTTAAGAACGCAAATTTATTAAAAATCGTCAAGATTAAATTAAATTTAATATATATATATTTCGTCAAAATTAAATTTAAATATACATTTCTGTAATATATAGCTCAATTTTACTTCAACAACTTTAAAAATTCATTATATCTTTAAAAAGAATAATTCTAAAATTGTACAATTAGTATTTGTCCTATTAAACTTATAAATTGCTTACAAGAATTAATTTATTTATGAAAATTTTCTTTTCATTGCGGTCCATAAAACTTAATATTCATATTTCAAAGATAATGGAAAACAAATTATCAAACTTTTATT
This sequence comes from Phormia regina, assembly GCA_001735545.1. NCBI lineage: Eukaryota > Metazoa > Arthropoda > Insecta > Diptera > Calliphoridae > Phormia > Phormia regina. The sequence continues at coordinate 1,074 of MINK01178511.1, forward strand.
GAAGAAATTTATATATTATTTTGTTAGTATGGGTTCACAAGCAGCAATATTTCTTACTGCATTCTTTGTTCGTAGACGAGAGAGATAAAGAGATTGTAAATGTTTAGTATTCCCTTCTCTCTCCCACCAACACAGAATTGTGTGTGTGTTCCCCGACTTAGATCAGCGGTTTTTACAATCTCTTGCTTTGTGCCTTTAAATTTGATAAGGTTTTTCTGAAAATAAGTCGAATTTTAAGTTTGAATAAAAATGTATATTCATTTGAAGAAAAAGTACTATTTTCTTAATTTCCCTAATAAACCAAACGATATCATAACGATATTGAAACGATATTATCTAGGTGATAAAAATTATCACTAGTGATAATCGTTTTCGAATCTAAAACGATAGATTTTACGGACTAAAATGTACCTTTCCCTACAATATCGATTTTCCACAAATTTACGATAGTAAACACCATTCAAATTTGTTAATTAATCGTCTATTTTCATTTTGTTTATTTTGTTGAAAATTTTTTAATTGTAATATTTTTATTTTGAAGTTTTTCCAAATGTTTATGTTTTTTATTTTATTAGAAGCAAAATTTTGGAAATTTAGATATCACAATAATATCGTTTTCAGCAATACTATATGACATTATAATCGTAAGATAATATCGTTTTCTCTATCATATCCTTCTATGTTTTATTGGGTCATATCAAATGTTATTCCTAAATAATTCTTATTCCAAAAATATGTTTATACGTAAAGGTAAAAATTAATGTCATATTCTCAATTTGATACCAAATGCTTTTTTTAAATCAGGCTATATTAAGGAAAATAGTAAAAACATTTGATTTCAATTAATTATAAATTTAATATAAAACATTTACATTGAATAACGTATTTTAAAACTGCTAATAAATGTCTTATGCCAAGTACTTAATATAATTAAATGTTTTTTTTTTACAATTCGCAAATTTACCCGAATGATAATAAAATTCATGTTTTATAATTTTTACTCAATTTTTTTTGTTTTTTTTTTGCAACTTTATTTTATATATTTTATTTTAATAGACATATAGTGTCTCACATAAATTAGGGAATTTTTATTTTTTAATAACATTAGGTAAATAAAAAAATAATTATTTTTTATGAATGGGATTTTTTTGCATGATTTGTCTTTTACCTAATGCTGCAAAAAGTAACATAAAATATTGAATCATTTCCAAGAAATTGAGAAAAATAACACGTGCGGTCATTTCAGGTACCTCATAAAAGTATTTGAATTTTTTATTTTCTATATTTAAATATACTCAAAAAACCGAAAAGGACAAAAATATATATTTTTTATATTAATTATTACAATTAAGCAGAATATTTTTACAATTTGGAATAATCGAGTCATTTTTCCGAAATAATGTGTTCAATTTTATTTGGTTTATTTGAAAATATAAATGGACTTTGCTATTTGGTCGAAAAAATAATTTTTATTGCAAAAGTTCTTAATTACAGTATTCTAAGAGGTGAACATTGTTTCATTATATTGTAAAAATTGAAAGATTTTGAAAGTATTGGACCACATATTCTATTAAGACTTTTAGATTGAGTTTTTGTAAGAATTAGCTGTTATAAAATTTTAATCTTGGGTACCGGGTATGAACTATTTCCGGAATTTCTCCGAAACAAGAGAATTTTTTTGATTGCTGTTTTTTGCATTATTAAGTTAATAATTCAACAAATCAAATTCTGTTAATATATCTAAGGATAATTCTTTTAAACATTTTAAATAAACCATTTTTGTTAATGATTTAAATTCAAATACTTTAGTGAGACACTTTATATGTGTTATCTATTAAAAAAAGGTCTCAACGACCACCTAACAATCATTAAACGAACCCCCATTTTAAAACCGCTGTTTAAAATACTATAAGTAGACGCTGGCTTGAAAGAAAAAGTAATAGTTTTACTAAGCGAATACCTTTGTCTTGATAATGCTTGGTAAAAGACGCCATCTTGATTGTTGTTGCTACTTTTTATATGGTTTATTATGATATACGTTTTCCCCTATAATTGACAGACATAAAAAATTATCTGTAACTCAAACAATAATTTGACGTTTGTCTTGATAAAAATTTCTCTAATGTGGACTTAACGTAAACAAACCAACACATACAAACGTAAAAATATATACATTTCACTATTACACCACCAAAATAAAGAAAAAAAAAATAGTCACCTGATCTTACAATTTCACCTTGTATTCATTGCACTATGGTATTGAGAACTTATAATATACGTATATATTTTGATACTGTTTCCTATTGTAAAAGAATAGGTTAATAACCACGCAATATTAAATATATTAGATTTAAGAGAAAAAAATGTGTATAAAATTTTTGATAAAATAAATATTTATTAGAAAGTATAAATATGTACTTTTCCAATCTCGATACAACGTAATTTTTTCTACGGTATACTCTATTGTACATGCATATCTACATTGCAAAAGTAATAAGTAATGTTGTTAAAAAGGTAAATACATCGACAATTCCATGACAGTACCTCCAAAAAATTTAACAAGTGTCTTCCATAAATTCTGAAAACTTTTTTTATTTCATTTTTTCACTTCCTAAAAACATTAAAAATTTTCAAAAGTACGTCGAGCTACTTTTATACCTTTACCAATGAATGTGAGCTTTTACATTTTGGATTCGTATGTACATTTAAATTTTTTTTTTTAGAAAGTGAAAATGCGTAATAAAATCGAAAGTTTTTCAATTTCACGGAAATAATATCGATAATTTGTTTGTGTGTACAATTTTTTACAGGAATTTAAAGACAACAAGGCATACATAAATGCATTGTTTTAGAATTTAGTTTTCTTATCTACCTCCGCTGGATATTGCTGAAATACTCGATTCTTATCTATCACAACACTCGATACATTTGGCGGAATTTCCATTTGAAGAAAAAAATTATTTTTATATAATTTATTTTCATATGATTTTACCGGTAATCTATGTATGCCCAATAGCCGATTTCGAATTTCAATTAAACCAGCAGAATCAATCAAAAAAAATTGTATCAAAGAAATGCTGCAAATCGTCAAACAAATTGTTATCACGCTAAAAACTAAAAGCAGAGTCCAGTCATTTTCATTCTCATTCACAATTTCAAGCTTAGAAATTTCCATTATGGTGAGTTCCAGAGAATATGAGACGGCCAAAGAGAGTTCTGTATAAAGAAACGGTGAACATTCCACTAGCATTTGTATGCCAATGCTAGAATAAACACCCATGCTTATATAATAGAAGCATAAGAATATGAAACAATACTCTGGGAAATCATCATTATATACTCCCAAAACTGCAGCTGCAATAGTAATTTTTATCAGTCCAAACATTAGATAAATTAACTTGGGTTTATAGCGCAACATTAACAGGTATCCGACAGCACATCCACTTGCATACAAAAGATATGGCAAATACAAATGATTAGTTTGTGTGTAACCATGAATGGATCGGTACATTAGAGTCAGATATGTAAATGAGTAAAAGCAGCACCTCTCTATTGAAACAAAAACCGCCAAGGCCACCATTAACCATTGAATGTTGCGCTTAAAGCAGTAATCATCCCGTCCTACAAAAAGAGCCTTTATTGATTTTTTGGGAGCATAAATCATTTCCTCTTCATTCAGTAAATTAAAGACAAGATCACAAGAACTTTTGTAGTCATGGACGCGATATTGTTGCAATACTTCATTAACAATAATGCAGACTATTACAAATAGAGAAATTCCAAATAAAACCCAAGCACATCGTTTCAACTCCAAGTCATCGAAAACAGAAAATCCTGCAGTTAGACCAAACATATATATCGTATTACCAAGAGCAATACGTACCGGCCTCGATCCATGAGAATCACAGCGCAAGGAAATGTAGTTATAGCAGGGTAAATAGATAATAACCATAGCCATGAATAAAAAGTAAAATGAAAGATCTAAATATAAAGATATGATTTCAAAATGAAATATATAATGATCATTAAATAGATACATACCTGTGTTCTCTATTATTAGAAACACTGCACTTATAATACTACATATTAAGCCATAGAATATAATATAAAAGTTTTCATAAAGATATTTTTGTTTTTTATACTTTCGCAAAGTCCAACCAACGGCCAAAAGAAGACACGTCATAACTCCGAACAGGGGAAACCAATTTAACCATAAATTGTGATAAATGAACGTGTATTTACAATAGTAGCCATAATGGAAACCACTTACAAATAAACAGCCATAAACTTAAGAAAAGAAATATAAGAATTATGATTTAATATATATATATATATATATATATATATATATATATAGAAAGCAGAAAAACCTATATTATNCGAGTTTAACGAATACTCAGTTTAATGTACGTCCAAATTTTTTACATTAAGTACCTTATAGAATATTAATTTTAGTCGACTTTTTCATCTCATGATTATGTTTTAGTTCAATTTTGTGCAAACATCTTTCGTAAGTCTTAATTGCTTAAAAATATCGCTGTAAAAATATATAAATTGTAAAATTGTATAATAAATTATTCAAATATAAAATTGGTTACAACAACCTATTTTTCTCAATTTAATGGACAAATGTTTTATTCATTAAAAATATTTAATTCTTTCTTCGAAATGTACGCGTAAAAATTATTATTGTTCGATTTTATTTTCTATTTTAACTTGAAATGTCCAATATTTCTTTTAATTTATTTCTCCTTTCTTCATGTTTTAGTTAATATAAAAACGACTCAGTATAATATTTTTCACAAATATTACTTATCCCCAGTTTTTATAAGACAAACGAAAAAATTGGCTTGCCAAAATGTATGGAAAACAANNTTTTCCATACATTTTGAGGAGACAAATTTTCCGTTTGTCTTATAAAAACAGGGGATTAGAATTTTGTCAGTTAGTCTGTGAATTGTGTAAATGTATTTATTGGTTTCTGAGTTATTGAATTTTTAAAATTACAAAAAGCACTTTACACACTTTATTTTAGATGTGGAAGTTTAGTGACTTAATATAAGAAGCCAGTTTACCTGCTCAACTTAATTTTAAGTCTAAATTCCTTCTGTATTAAAAGTCGCCATTATATCCAATTTTTGGTGCTACTTTTAGATTGTAAACATTTTATAAAAATTTAGAATCATTGTCTTCCCAACTAATCAAGAAACGATACAGTATCATTGATGATATTATAATTTTAAATTTATGTATATTTTTTCCTTAGGAAAAAACTTCAAATATTTTCAGCAAAATAAAATGAAATTGAAAATTTTTGTATTAAATGTAAATTCAATTTTTACATTGTCTCATTTGCAGCAGCCACATCCTAAAACTGTAAAATATTCATGTTTAACAATAAATCATAATATCAAATTTAATTCTTAATAAGTCAAAAAACTGAAAAATTAATAAAAACTATAACTAAAATATGTAAAATGTCTTGTTTCCATTTAGAGCTCCATTCTGGGAAAGTTTTATTATCTTTATTTTAATAGAAAAAATTTGTTTACAAAAAAAAAAAAAAAAAAAAAAAATCCTTTTTTTAAAAAAAAAAAAAAAAAAAAAAAAAATCATGAATATATTTTTTTTATTTTATTTTTAAAGATTTGCTTTGAATTTTTTACAGTTTGTTTTACTTTGTATGTGACTGACTTTTCAGGGCACGATTTCTGTGTAATTATCCAAAAATGGGATAGTTTTAAATTCTTTGGATAATGAAATTTCTTTGTAATTTTTGTGTAATTTCATTGTGACTGTTAATAGGTCATTCATATTTTTTGACTGTGAAAATGAAAACCTGAATTTCAAAAAAAGTAACGCTAAAAAATATAGTAAAGTTTTAACGATAGGATGGTTATGTGTTTATTTAGTAATGTATGTTAGTAAAACTTTATCAATCATACATTATTTTTAACAAGCGTATTCACAAAAAAGTAATGTATGTTTGATAAGGATTTACCAACTTTTTGAATGTAAATTTCCATAAGAAAATATTAGTAAACTTTTATCAACCATACAAAATTTATTTATTAATAAAAAATTAGATCTATTACAGTTCTTTTTCAGTGTTTTTTCTTTGCTGGTATATTTAAATTTAGATCACAGAGCTAACACAAAATAAAACTTTTTAAATTTTTTTATTTTTTTTTATTAAAGTTATTTAATTTTTAAAAAGTTTACATTTTTTGTATAATTTGTTTAATTTTGGATAATTTAAAGGCTTTGGTTGTGTTATATGAATTATCGTCTCCAGCAACACTGAGTCCACCTCTTTTCATTCGCTCAGAAAAAAAAAATTCTCTTCACACGTGTAAACTTGTTCTATAGATAACATGCAAAGAGTTGGGTTTTTTTTGACAATTGAATATTTTTTTTATGAGCAAGTTGTAGTTCACAAATCGATCGTTTTCTATCACACATTTAAAAAATTTGTTCATTCAATGTGTGACAGAAAACTTTTGTCACAATTTAAATTTATTTTAGGAAAAACCCAATCTAAAACTTTCGCTGTCGCATTTTTTGCACAAGTGGTAATCTAAATACAATTTAATTAAAAAATTTATTATAAAACTTCTTTTTTTTTTTTTAATTTTAAAGTTTCTCATGAAGTTTTAATCTTTAGATGTAAAATTAATTTGTATGTAAATTATTTCTTTTGTAAAGTCACATAGATAATTTTGAATTATCGAAGAAAAAATTGGTTGTTTATAAATACGTGTAACACATTTAGTAACTCGATAAAAAAAAAACAAAATTTTCAAAACAAAAATGTCATTATTTTGGACCATTTTTGCCAATATTGAAGCTGTGTAAATAATTTTAAACTATGAAAAATTTGTGGAAATACATTTGAAATAAAATATTCGTAAGACTTTTTCCATTTATCCCGACATCTTTAGAAATTACGACAATCTACATATATTAAAACAACGAAATTTTCAAGTGTTCGGAAATTAAAAAATAAAAAAAACGAAACCAAAATTCGGGAAGGAGCCATTGTGGACCTATATTTGTATTAAGTGAAAAATAAAACATACTAATACAGAATATTACGTCGATACTAAGATTCATATGTATTTATGCACTTTTTGGTGATTCCCGCTAAGCTATTGTCAATTATGGACCGATCTTAATGAAATTTTGCACTCTAACTTATACTTATATAAATGTTATATTTGTCAAGTATTAAATTAATATTAACATTTTTATGGGATTTGCGCAGGTTAAAGTGATTTTTGAAAGAGGGGTTCATTTGGGAGCTATGGTAAATTATGGAAATAAATAAAATTTTGAGTTTCATTTAAAACGTGTCATTTCTTGTTGAGATATAAAGACAAACTGTTTTGTTTTAGTTTACCTTATTTCCCTTTAGAAAGCATTTATTTTATGGTAATTTAATGATATAATTATTAATTATTAAGAAATAAATTTAAGTACTGGTTTCAATGTAATGTTCATAGTAGCGTTAAATTGTTCATTGAATTTTAATAATTCTTTTCATTGGAACTATGAATTTAATAAATTCTCGAAAAAAATTAATGAATTTCATTTAATGTACCGCATTCATTAAAAATACTTTTTTCGGTGTAGGTTGTTTTGCATAATACTTAATGTTATAATATGCTCTAAAAAATTGTTTTTATTTGCATTAAAAGGACAGTAGAAAGCGAAAAATATGCTCTAAAATTGAGAAAATATGCTTTTAAAAAGAAAGATTTTTTATTTTTTTATATAAATATTTATTAATTTATTTACTTATTTTTTTTTTTTTTTCAAAATTGTCATATACATATTGTTTCGTGTTTCGATAAATATCTATAATTTAGAGCATCTGTAAAAATTTGCTCGACGTATCAAGTGTCATTTCAGATTTATAGCAAAAGCAATTTTATCGTAACTGAAAGTTTTCATACATATACACAAGGCAACAAAATAAAAAAAAAAGTTGTAGCTTTGAAAAACCACTATACTATTTTTATGTATTGTGGTTCCAGTAGTACAAATATTCAAATTCTATGGATAGGTTTTTTTATTATTTTATTTTACTTTAATATGTATACATATATATTATGTATCTACTTATAATTAAGTTTACGTCTCCTTATATTGAAGAAAATAAATTCTATCTTACTTATCTTATCAGTTGTACAGCAAAGAAATTTCTTATCAAAAGAGTGCACGAAATAGTATAGGACGCAATTTTAAATAACAAAGAGCAGTAAGTTAAACGGTTAGCAAAGTAACGATCAGATCAAATAATATTAAAGACAATCGAAATTTAACGAATGTTTGTTCACAAAAATATATTAGAAATTTAAAATAATTAAACTTGATGAAATCGAAATGGCATCAGTATGGGAAAAAATAGTATATACATTTTTCCAATATGCTCCCAGTTTAGTCGGTGTGTTTTTCATGCATAAAAATATGTAACAATTAATTCATGATAATGTTTAAGTATTTTTTTTACACGAAAGTATGCCTGAATTTTTTACCATCTGGTTTGGTATTTGGTTACACCATATCGTCATTTGTAGCCGAACGTAATGTAAACTCTGGATTGATCGTTTATGGACCAATGATTTTGGGTGCGTGTGTTGGATTTGTGGCAGCACTAACCATGTTTATGGTAAAATTTTTCCGTTCACGTGTAGTATTTTGGCATGTCGAAATTCTCTTGGTCGCAGCGGCATTTCATTTAATATCGAGTTGTTTCTATTTTGCTGATGATTTTGGTAAGTATAGTATTAAAATATATACATATATTTATTTATTTATGATTGTGTACTTGAGAAAAGTAACAAATAGAAACTATAACGTAATAACAAATAATAAACCCATTTGTATGTGTATAATTTTAGTGAGTCATATTGTGATAATTGATTATATGAAAAATTTAAAAAAATACATTTTAATTTGTTTTTTGATATCAGAAAAAAGTCGGCATAAACACTGTTATTTGAGAAAAATAATTAATTGAGAAATCAGAAAGAACAAAAATGCAGTTTTTAATTTTTTGATGAAATTTTTGTAAATGAATTCCATGTTAAGAATGTTAAAAATGTTCTCCCATCGCTGCCTCTTAAATTAAATTTGGACTTATCCGAAAATAGGACAGTATTCCATGTCTGTTTTGTCCAATTTAAATGATCTCTGGCAAATTGAATTCGAGCTGAGCGATTCTTTTCACAGGACGATAACAACCGAGACCAGCCTCATTTGCCCTGCGGCTAACAACCTCTCGAGGTGTAATTTTTTGTCATTTCTTGAACTCTCTTGCTATCAGATTATACTGTCTTTGTGTAGTTTTACGAGGTCTTCCTCCAAG
>MINK01178514.1:509-10798 GCA_001735545.1 Phormia regina
ATAGAAAATTTTGGTTAATTTATTATCTATTTCTTTTTTTAATTTCTTATAGAAATTTTAGTTTAGAAATTATGAAATTTTCTTTAAATTATGTGGCATCATTGTTATTGTCTCTGCAAACTAAAGATTAAATTGAAAAGAAGCATATTTAGAAAAATAAATGAAATGCATTGAAATGTTATCAAATATTTATTTGTATTTTTTGGGGAATTTCTATAAAATAAATAAAGATTGATTTTTAACTTTTTATATAAAAAAATTAAATAAAATAATAACTATTAAATTTCAAAAGTGATAAAAAAAGTTTTTGAATCTATTTCGATTTTTTGAAAGGAATTATAAAGCAGCTGTTGTGTAGGTTATTAGAATGAAACTTAAATTTTTTATGGGTAGAAATTATGAATTGGTTTTAATTTTTTAAATTAAATTATTAAAAGAATTTTTTTTAAGTTTATAAAATTTAAAGATTTTCTAGGGGATTTGGTTTATTATTTTATGTATTTTTTTTACATTTCTGTTTTTTTTTTTTTCTTTTGGTGGGTGTGGAGGAGTTTTTGTTAAGTTATATTGCTTTGTGTCAGAATTTATGATACCAATTGAAAGTTGTTATATTATTTTCATCAATTATTTCTTTTATTTATTTTTTTTCTGTAATTATTATNTTTTTTTATTTTTTTATTTTTTTAATTTTTTTTTTTTTTTTTTTTAACGATTAAACATGTGAAAAGTAATATTTATGGTAACCTCGGAGTGGTTTGTTATCGATTTTAAATATGCATCTCACCTGGTAAGGCCAGACACAAAAAAAAAATGGTTTAAAAACTTTAGGCTTTCAAACTATTAAGAAAAAGCGGCATGCATAGTTTGGACTTTGTACCGCCTGACTACTATTTGTTTCAGTCTCTGAAAATATCTGTTGATAATGAAAAAATTGGTCAATCGTGATAGAACTGTTTTTCTATTAAACTTGACATCAGAATCTGGTTTACTGATGGACACTTTTTTAATTCAAATAACATGATGGAGTTTTAAGTAATCAAATTTTCTTTGAATTAGGTAGTGAAAATTATTAACATATATTTTATAGATAAGAAATAGTGTTGTAAAAATATATCACAAGTTGAGTCACCAACTTTAAAAATCAAGAAATTAACAATTATTTTTCATAAAACCATGAAAAATTAAGTGTAATGAAAGGGAATAAACTGAATCGGAAATATATCATTTTTGTGTATTAATTCGCACAAAAATCTAAAATATTTATCTTTAACAAACGATTTCACCTTCAATTCATTACCCATAGGAAATTTTATAAATTCACTAATATAAGAAAGATAAAAAAATAATGAGAACAAAAAAATAAATAAATAAATAAATAAAAATAAAAAATAAAATAATAATAAATAAACAAATGCGTTTTTAAATAAAATGCTATATAAGCTTTGTGGCTTTATTTTTTAGGAAAATAAAAGGCTAAATTCTGATCTGTTTTAAAGCCCAATTCAGAATATTTTTATCTCAAGCCTTCGCAACACTGTACCTGAGCAGTGTTATCAGTTTAGCCTTTTTAAGGCTAAATCTAGTCTTTTTATTTTTCTTTTAGATTCATATCAATTTTTAGTTTCAACTTTAGTTTCTACACACAGAACAGTACATGTATACACAAATTTTGTACATAAATATTATGAATCGAACATGACTTTTTTACCAAACCTTTTTCATAAAAAATAAAATTTGGTTCATAAATATTATTAAATTATTTTTTTTTTTTAATTTTAGGAATTTTTCAAAAATTTTGCTTAAATTTTGACTTATTTTTATAAGAATCTAATACAAATGCTAAAATAGTATAAAATAGTTAAAATAGAAAGTAGTAGCAATAAATGGCAATATTATAGGAGAATGTTGTTAGAAAATAATGTTAAGAAATTTGCACAAATTTGATTCCATTCTATAGCATATATGTATGTAATTCTGTTGAATGATCCGAGCTAAAAATAATTAAAAAATAAAAATTTTCCAAACATTTTTTTTCCAAATGAAAATATTAAATAAAATTTAAACAATATGTTTAAGTCTTCTTGACTTTTGATTCATAAAGAAAAAAGTTTTTATATTTAAAAAATTATTCTTAAATATTATGAACTAAAATCAATGAAACTAAATTTTTATATTTATGTACAAACTTTTTTCTGTGTAGCTTTTTTTCTAACCTATTTTGCTTCTTGCTATAGCTTTAAAAAGGCTAAAAAATTAAACATTTTATTTTCAAAATTCAAAAAGTAAAGCATTCTGGTATATTAATTCGCACAAAAAATCTAAATTTTTTTATATTTCGCAATGCGGCGTTTCATTCTAGAAGAGTATTATAATAAGTTAAAAAAAAACTGTTAACCATCGAAATTATTTATGTTAAATTAATATATTCACTATTATCTTCAAGAAATGCCAAAAACAAATGAGAACTAAGAAATAAATGTGTATTTTTTAAAGTCCAATCTTGCTTCTTTTTTTCTCAAGTCCTGGCAACAAGTCTTGATACCTGAGGCTACATTGTTGCAAAAATAGTACAGTTTAAAGGTCATAAAACCAACATTTTACCTATCAGAAAATCAATTGGAGGATTAGAATGATTCTGACCACAAAATACTGTTGCAGATAATTATAAGTGGCGTTTGATGCAAATGATAGTATAGTAGTAGTTGTTATTCTTATGTTTTTCATGGATGTTGAAAGGATTATTTTAAGATATATAGTTATAGTACGTATCATTTTTTTGTTTTTATACCCTACACTACTATAGGTGATTGGGATATTATGAGTTTGTACTGTTGTTTGCAATGCATAATAATAGACATCCAAAACCTAAGACGTTCATTTGGCTGGCTGGCTATGTAAATTTTGTGCACAAAACACAGGTCGCAATTTCTAAGATAATTCGAGGAGCGAGACTTTTATGTTATAAGGACGAAATCTATTTAAACTGGTTATGATCGGTGCATTATTACATCTAGCCCTACAAATGACCCCCGAAATAGTGTTTTAACAATCAAAAATCTTTAAAAATTAAAATCAATATTTGCAATAAATTTTATAATGATCTTTCCAACAAATTTAAAAGTAAGTCAGTTGAAATATAGCGAAATATATCTGCTTAATTTTTTAAGCATCCCCTTATACATATACTGTATCATTAATTTTCTCACTAAGTGTAGTGGTATTTAAGTATTACCGTAAGTTAAATTACATTTACGTTTATAAATTTTATTTTAACATGCGGTAGTAACTTATTAAGTTGAACATAAATGTAGGTGTAGATTATATTTATGCTTCTTCATTCTATGGTAAATGTTGATATCAAATATGTATGTACGAGTATTTACTTACAATGTTTATTTATTGTTGTTGTCATGCCTGCATGAACTCTGGTAAATATTGCAACATGATGAGTATAAGTATATGTATGTATGTAGATTTGTACATATAGCACGCGCTGGCAAAAAAAAAAATATATGATGATGATTTTCAATGATGATGTTTATTAGTGTTTATTGTTTGCTTTTTCATTAAATTACTCAACTAAACAAATAATGTTTTACCAAGTTTGTTTTCATAAAGTACAAACATATAATTTTTTTCCTTTTTTTTTTTTTTTTTTTTTGGTTTATTGCTGCACTGCAGAACAAATTAAAATTTACCAAATGCAATTTTATGAACTATACAATAATGTTTTAGAAATGTTATTAATTAAATGAAATTATAGTTTGATAAAAAGAAAAAAATAAAACAGAGGTTTTTATTTAACATTATGTTTATTTGATTGTACCACGTATTTTACTTATTTGTTATCAATAAAGTTTAATTAACCCCCTTTTTATAAAACGCTTCACCTCACTTTGTTATGAAATATTTTTTATAGTCTGGTATGTTTTATAAAATAAGGGGTTAATACATGAATGGTACTAATTTGTGAATCTGTTAAATAAAATATGGGATAAAAGTGTTGATTTGTTTAGATAGTAACTAATATTTAGTATTTATTTAATAAAAAATAAACAAAAAAATTTATATAGATAATTTCCTAAGTATTTATTTCTCTTACTTATAAAAGTGTTCGTCCTATAAATCGTAATTGAGGAAAATTCTGAAATTTGTATCAGGACCTTGATTTACGTGTATGTAAATCCCCAGCAATTTTTCTTTCACTTAATTTTCTGAAGTTCGCAGGCAACGCACTACTTATGTGTTAAAAGACGACGAAAATTAATTCAGAAAAAGGTGATATTAAGCACCAAATTACATTTGGTAACTCCGTCTGTCCATACATTTGTACTAAATGAGTAGAAAATGGATATTTATTCTGAGAAGGTTTAAATACTTTTTAATATTGATCGAAAAGTAAAACTGTAGTATATTTTGTTTGCTTTAATATTTGGAAAAAAATCGTGCGCACACGTAGAGAAAAAATGGTTATTGAATTATCACAATAACTATATTGCTAATCCCATTGTTAATTTCTTTGAATTTTAATAACTTTGCGTTCGTAATACAAATATTTGTTTAATATTTTTTCATTTTATGTTTCAACTTAATAAAAATTTTCATATGATTGACTACAAAATTATAGATTTTTTACCAGAAACAAAATCTTATTAATATGAAAATATTATTATTACTTCTACAACCATTATATATTTTCACACCCTTTCCTTATTAATAAACCATATTAATATTATTATCCCCAATCTAATAAAATGTTACAGTTTCCACTTAAGGACTGTGCAAGGAAAAATCCGTTCATGCAAATCTGCTTATAGAAGTGATTTTTTTGCGTGATATCTTTTCCATTAAGTTACCATGACTTCTTAATATAATATTATGGTCCTAGAAACTGTATTTTCAAATCAAAATATATTACAATGAAATATAATTAAATTACGATTTGATTTAATAAAATAAGTTTATAATATAATAATTTCAAATCATTAAATGATAAAAATATGATACCAAATTATCAAATGAAATCATTAAATGATTAAAAAATTATAAAATGAAATCATAATAATAATAATTATATACAAACATTTTAATTTTTAACTGTAATCATAATATTCCCCCTGTGTGATTATGTAGCCAAAATTTGAGAAATTATATTCTTTTTGACTATACCCCATTAAATAGTTGTAATGTGAAATCTGCGTTTTTATTGAGTTTTTATTTTTATCTTAAAATTTGCATAAGATAAATAAAAAACTTAATTTCTATTTTAAGGGTAATTATAAAGGTTAAAAACTCTATTCTGATTATGTAGCCAAAATTTGAGAAATTATATTCTTTTTGACTATACCCCATTAAATAGTGGACCATAATAGAATATTTTGGAAATAATTGTAATTTACTATTGTAATTGGCTGGTTGAATTCACATGAATTTGGCATGGAAGTAGTGGTCCCAAAACGGAATTTTTTTGTAATAATTTTGAAACTTTAGAACTGCTAGATGTATTTGAATCACCTAGGCAATCCTGAGGTATATGGCAATTGACTTGGAGGAGGACCTCCAAAGTTGGCCACCTTGGGTATGAAATTTTTTTAAGAAATTGCCAAAATTTCATTTAAGATTTGATTGAAAAAATTTGCATACAATAAAATTTCACACAAATATTTCTGAGGTGTTTTCCAATTGTTTTGTAGAAGCACAGGTATCTATCTGGTCTGTGGACAGAAGGAGAACATCTGAAACTGTTCAACTTTTTTAATTATTTCTAATGTAATATCCAAGGTTACCAATTTTGGAGATCTTCCTTCCAGATCACAGATCAACTGCAAATTTTTTCTCCTACAGAAAAAGTGGAAAATACCTCAGTAATGAGTGTGTTTATTCCNNCTGAAAATTTGTTCTCCTACAAAAAAAGTGGAAAATACCTCAGTAATAAATGTGTTCATTCCATTCAAAAGTTACACAATTATTTAAAGAAAATCTTGAAACAGCTGTGCACTTATGTATATAGAATACTGCTGCACACATTTGCTATAGAAATTAAGGAAAATGTACACATTTCGCTGAAGGAGAGGTCAAATGTTAGTTAGTTTTTAAACTAGGGTATTTATGCAAGTATTTGGTGTCATTGGAAAGGTTATTATTTGAAATATAATAATATATAAATAAAAAGGTATTCAAACTTTTTTTCATTTAAAAAAAAAAAAAATTGTATTTGGAGTTATTTCATCTACATTAATTAAGCTATCATTGTGAAATTTTAGTCCAATATAAAAAATGTCGTCCTTAAAGAAGAAGATAAATAAATTTCATTTTTTTCACTCCAAGATACCCAAAATTCCTGTTGGGAAAAACTTACTTCAAAAATTTACTTTTCTCAGTAAAATAGTCACCCTGTCGTTATAGGAAGCGTGGCTTATTCAATTTTTTTGTGGGTTTAGCCAACATTTGAAGCTAACTTTCTAAGGTATTTTTATGCTTTAACATTTTTGTGCTCCACCAATAATAAAAAAAATAAAATAAAAACATTAAAATTAACGAAATTCAGATAGAGCTAGCGGGAAGACTGTTACCCCAACTGCCCTCGTAATAGTTTAAATAGTTGAAAAAAATTATAGTGCAGAGGAAAACAATGCATTTTAAATGAAAAAAGCACAAAAAATTAAAATTTTTTTCAAAATTTTCTACATCAAATTAATATAACTTTATCTTAACCGCATTCACAGAAAAAATACACCTATTAACAAAAATATATGAAAATAATTCATTAAATTAAAAACTTGCTCTAATTTGCATCTCTTACCAAAATTATTATATCAATTACTAAAAACTATACAAAATGCAAAACAAAAAAAAAATATTTCCAATTAACAAATGAATTAAATCAATCAATCAATAAGATGATTCAATGAACTAAAAATGTGTATAGGAAATAAAATCATACAAAAATTTATATTTTGTTTTCACTTGAATATATATTTATTACATCTTAGTAAAAATTTTAACAATTTTGTTAATTGAAAAAATACGGTAATAATTTTTTATGTGTAGGATCCTTGCACAAGAATTATTTAGAATTTCGTATAGAATCTGAAGAATATTTTAGAAACATTATAGCACACAAATTGCGCCAGCCCAATTTAAAAAACTAAAGAGAAACATGCCCAAAAATGGGTCAACGTTTTACTTTGTTACAAATATCTTTTAAAGTAAAAGGGATAACCCACACGTGTAAGCGTATTTTTTTGTAGAAAATTATAAGGACTATCTGTATGTAAATTTTTTCAATCAAATCATAAATGAAATTTAAGCGATTTTTTTTAAATTTTCATACCCGAGGTGACCAACTTCGGATATCCACCCCCAGACCCGCTATGAACATGTCCTCCTTCAAATCAATTGCCATACACCTTAGGATTGCCCATGTGATTCAAATACAACCAGCAGTTCTAAAGTTAGAGTATTGTTTCCAAAAAAAAAATCAGTTTTGGGACCACTGTGCGTAGTAGAGAACAATAATATTTTAAGTTTAGAAGAAGAATTTGTCTAATAAATAGAATAAAATTAAAATCTGATTAATTCGATACCCTAGAATTAATCAGATTTTAATTTTATTCTATTTATTAGACAAATAATTATTAGGAGGTAAGAGCTGTTTGATTAATAACCAATTATTGACAAATTATAAATTAACCGAATAATTTTAGTTACACACACAGAAAAAATAAAAATCGACTTCAATTACGAAATTGTTAATATTAATTAATATTTAATTGATTTTGCTCCAATCTTAAAAATGATAATACTAATAACTACAGTAATTGATTTTATTATTACTGATTTTACATAAATAGATTTAATGATCTGAAAAGTTTTGAAAATTGAATTAAATTTATTTCTATATTTTTAGAGACAAATTTATAATTTTCCTTTAGATTTTTTAAAGAGCTGTCAATTTACTTAAACAATTATTTTAAACTAGCTATAAAGTTAATTATATTAACAAATAATATAATTAAATTTCAATACAAATTTAATTATCAATTTTATTAAAAAATAATTTGTGATATATTTTTGGTATTAATTTCATTATCAGCATTTCTTATTAATAACTTCTACCATTAAAATGAAATTATCACGGCTAAGTAAAGTGGTAGCCCTTATACACAAATCTAAATGATTTTTCAATGTAATTATCTAAAGATTTTATGGCAATCGATGTCTCATAAACTTACACAAGCGTGATAAAAAATAAGTAAAATATATTAATTATAAATGGGAAAAAATAATAATAAAAAAATTATAATATTTCACGAAAAAATTTGTTTGTGGTTGCTAGGTATATGAGATATGCCCTATTCGATTATTTTATTTTCTGCCAATTTTTTTTAGTTAATTAATTTCACAAAAAAAAATCATATTTCTATATAATTGCTCACTAAACTATGAAAATATGTATGTATGTATGTTTATTTATTTTGTGGTAAATATCTCATTGTTTAAATAAACGACACAAGATTGACACATTTGACAGATAAAATAAACATTTATCTTTTAAGACTATTAAAATTTGAACAAAATTTTATGTTTAATTACCAAAAATAACATTTAGTCATAAACTTAGACAGAGACAGACTAAAGACAAAGAAAACAATAGAATTTTAATAATAAATTCTTATTCATGCAAAATATGTATAAAGAACAATATGTTGGCAATTATTATACTATTATAGTTGTTAGTCTTGTTGCTATTATATAATGGAAATAAAGATAATTTTTCTGTTTTTTTCTCTTTTATATATTTTAGCATCAATGTCTTAACATAAATTTTTAACAAGTCAGTGATTTTGCAAATAGACAAAAAGACTTTTAACAATATTTGTTGACATTTTACTTAAGTAGTTTATTTTATTTATACGAAAAATAATAATAAAGGTAAATAATTATTTATTTTAAAATAGAAAATGATAGGAAAGTAAATAAATTAAAACTAAAGTTCTTGATATAAGTAGTTAAGACATTAATGCATGTTTTGACACATAAATATAATACAAATACTACATTCATTCTATATTTAAATTTTGTGCAAAATTTTATAAATTTATTTAAAAAAAAATCAAAAATGTTAAGTAAAATCATTAAGTAAAATCAATTCATAACACAGAAAAAATTATTACCGTCTTTTTTACAATTAACTCAGTTGTTTAATTTTACATCAAAATTTAATAAATATGTTCAAGAANNAGGTGCAAATTTGAGCAAGTTTTTAATTGAATGAATTATTTGCATATATATTTGTTAATTGGTGACTTTTTTCTGTGTAAGTTTTAAATTTAAAAATAGTAATAAAAAGATATTTTCCCTAAAAAAGTTAAAGTAACATTATTGAACAACCCTTTTCATATGTGACAAGTTATTTATTCAAGATTATTTTTAGTATTTAATACCCTTTCTTTTCCATTAAAAATCAACAGTATAAAATCATTTTTGGTTATGACTTCTTTAACAAACAGAATCTAAAATTTGTAGAAACCTTAGATGAAACAAAAGGTGTTTAAGAAAAAAATCTTGTTTGTAAAATATTTCTTTGTGTAAACAAATTCTAAAGAAATTTATTATATTGTTTACATAACCCTATATAATTATCTCAAAAATATAGTTGTATAGGACAAAGAATATAATGGAAAGTTACAATATAATTTTATTGTAAGAAACGGCAAACAAAAATATTAATATGCATAACAGATTTGTTACAAATATACCAACAATCATACAGACCATATAAACATGTACATATGTATGTGTATATTAAAGAGCCTCACGAAGAGAAGTTGCAAATAAACACCTCTAGAAATGAAGATTTGTGTGTTTTCATGATACCCAAAATATTACACACGAATATTAAAATTTCCATGAGCTGAAACATTTTTAAAACACCTCTGAAATTAAGTATTTCTGTCAATATCATTCATAAAATATTAGTTATAATTGTAACAGATTCATAACATTATAAACCTTAATATAAGCTAAAATGGAGAACATTCGCCACTTTTTTGCTTAAAAAGTTATATCTTCAAAATTGTTCATGGTATCAATACATTTTCTGTAGTAGTAAAAACTTTGATTTTTTGTCATTTTGATCCTGACCAGTGTTGCCACGACTTAGGGAAAAAGAAGCCAGATTGAACTTAAAAAAAAAAATCAGAAATATATTGTCTTATTAAAAAACACATTTATTTCTCAATAGTTTTTGGTATTTCTTGAAGATATTTTAGGGAATTTATAAATTT
>MINK01178517.1:0-10588 GCA_001735545.1 Phormia regina
CTACTTTACGTTTTATATATTAAGAGGCCATAAAGATTTAGTAAAAAAAAATTAATACATTTATTAGCAAACATTTTGTTTAATAAAATGTCCTTCTTATAAATATTTTTTTTTTTATTTATTTTAATGAAAGTGGAAAACATGTGTTTTTTTATTTTTTTTATATAATTTTATTTATATAGAATTGTTTTTGTTGCTAATTAAAATAATGAATTTATAAAAATAATAATACAAAAAAAAAACTTAATTTACTTAAACTTACAAGTAAAAACAGTTAAGGCTGGAATAATAGCAAAACAACTAAAAGAAAAAATGAGTTAATAAAAAAAAAAGAAACTGCTAATAAAATTTTATAAAAATTATTATTTTGTATAAAAAAAAGAAAATTTAAACATAAATTAAACATAAAAATATTTAAAATATATATCTAACTAGAAAAAACAAAATCACAAAATGTTTGCTATTATTCTGTCTTTAACTGTTTTTTATATATATAATTTTGTTACATTTATAAATGTAAAGATTTTAAGGGACTTTTTTTTTTCTTCTTTGTTTTATTTAAAATTTTCTTTGTTTTAATTATATTATGTTGCTGTGGTTTGTTTGCAGTTTGTTTTCATTTATTTTGTAAATCGTTAGACGCATTTTTTTGTTGTGGGATTTAGCTAAATTTTATCATTTGTTTTTATTTATTTATTTAGTTTTGTTTTTCTTTACTTTTATCTAAATAGTTTGTTGTATAATGTTGTTCATAAAAATCGTTAACTTAATTATAAATAAAAAAGTAAAAGTAATATTCAGTTCATTTAATATTAAATATAAAAATTGTAATTTATTGTTGTAAATATTTCCTATAAGTATAACTGTTTAATAGTTTAATATTATTTTGTTAATTGTTTTAAAATAGTGTTTGATGAATAAAACGATTTCATGAAAAGTATGTTAGGAGTTTGAAATAATTAAAAGAATAATTAATTCTTTAGCTTTAATTTGAATTCTAATAAAGAAATTTAAAATTAAATAGGTAATAGAAATACTGCAGGTAACGAAAGTTCTTTTCTGGAAAAACCTCCTTCATCAGTTCTTCAAAATGTTTCAATTACTTTAGATTTTCGATGACACGATTGAATTGTTGTGTGTCAAAAAGGTTAAAGAAATAGTTTGTGCTTTTTCACATATTAAGCAAAAAGTTGACAAAAGAAGTCACAAGTTATATCCCCTTTTTCTCTGTAAGAAATAAAGTTTTACCTAGGCAGCATCCATTCTATTGAAAGGTTCTATAGCAATAGTTCTTTCATCAATTACTTACATTCACAACTACTCCTACGGAAAGGTTTTGTAACAGTTACGGAATGAATTTTTAGTTCTAATGGTCTATTTCTTAAAAGCTTCTTTTTGCCCATTTACTTTTATTGTTTTCTGTTTCTTTTCAATTTTTGTAATTTAAAAATTTTGTTTATCAAAGTATAGGAATCAGTAGTTTGCTCAAAGAATTTATGTGGAAGTCTACGGAATTAGTTTCTAAAAATATCCTTTAAAAACAATTTAGAATCACCATAAGGTTCTATTCGATAAGTGCCACAATTGGTTGCGATATCAAAGATTCTAAGGATGTTATTATTAAACTAATGATTTTGGAACATTTTCTAAATTAGTTCCCGGTTTTCAGAATTTATTTAAAAAGATATCCTATTAAAATTTATCTATAATAAAGAAATATAAGAATAAAAACCAAGAATGTTTAAGCTAAAAGGGACTAATTAAATTTTAGCATTTTTCACAATCGTGATAACCAGATTGGAGGCACAAACCAAATTTATAAACCGCATATCATTAAACCACAATACAAAGTTTTTTTCTTTTCAAATCTTAATGATTCTGATTATTAATTAATAGGGTATTCAATCGTTTAACTGCCATTCGGTTATCCGAATAATTTTGGTCGATTAACTGTTCGAATAGTTAAAACGGACAATTTTCGAATAAACAGAATAATTTGTGTCGAACCGTAATCTAGTTATATGGTGTTATATATTTAATGAATTTTTTATTCTAAATTCACATAAATAAATACAATAGATTTTTACTTCCAAAGTATTAATTCACTCTAAATAAATAGATTAATTCACTCTTAATGTCTTGTGCTAAATAAAAGTGCCAATGAAACATAATTTCACTATTCATGACTTTCTTATCATTAAATAGGTATCAAAAATGGAACAATTATTGGAATCATCCGACTTTGCACTATCTTCAGATACCACGTTAAGGTTCTTACTTACACCTCTGAATATTATTTGTTTACTGGGACATTTTATTTAACATAATGTGTGACATTGAAAGATTAAAATTTTATAATTTCTTTAACTTGTGGCAATATTATTTCGTTTGGAACATTACAATATATTTATAACAATATATAATTCTGTTACAGAAAATAATAAAAGTTATATTGATTTATTAAACTTTAATTTGAATAACATTTATAGTATTGTGTATAAAGTTCAATTTTCTGAAACAGATGGGTGATAGATCTATTAAGACAGACCCTATATTATCTATAATAAGTCTCTAAATAACTATTTCAATAGATTAAATAGCATTATTTATATGTCTAATTTATATTACTAAAACAATTCGATTAAAAGAATAATTTGACGTTAATCGAATAATTATTTGTCAAATAAACCGAATAATTTGAAACTCCGATTAATTGGATACCCTATTAATTAATCAACTTAATTTTAACGGTACCTACTACCTTAACAATAATCTTAGGACAAAGCAATTTTTCTGCATAATTTTTTAGTTTCGCATTTTTTCTGTTCTGTTTTAGAATTTTCTATAAACAAACTAATGATTATTCTATAAGAAAATTTATCAGAAACTGTTTAGTATTCCATAAAAAAGACCAGCAACTTATGACAGACAAAATTTTCTACAAGAAAGTTGTACAGATATTATTATATTTTGTATACAAAATTTTATCAAAAACCGATCAAATTTTCCATAAAAGTTATAAGAAATTGATCATTTCCTCTATAAGTTATTAAATTTCTTAACAAGTCCATTCTATATAAAATAAGAAATATATAAAATTTCTATAAGAAAATTTAACACAAACTCATGATATTTTCTATAAGAAATTTCTATAGAAACTTATCTATTCTATAAAAAACTGATAACATTCTCTATAAGAAGAGTGGTCAGAAGAAGGAATCAATTATTCTACACAAAAATTGTTAGAATCTGGTACCATTATCTATAAGAAATTTGATTGGAAATTGATAAGAAACTGATCAAATTTTATTTCAGAAATTTCAACAGAAACTTATACAAATCCTTATGAAAAAATTGATCAGAAGCTGATAAAATTGTCAGAAACTAATTGAAGAAACAAAAATATGTTTGAATTTTACATACGACATGTTTTATAGGTCTTAAAAATTTCCTTAGGATTTAACGTATCGTCTATACTAGCCTTTATCTTGTTCGCACATGAACAAAACGTCGGCAGAGAAATGCACATAATTTTTTTTTCATTTTGCTTTGAGTGGGCAGAACATTTGTGGAATAAGTCATAATTTTTTATTTGCCGACAGTGTCACTTCGATACTTTTGCATACAGCGCCTCTACTTCCGCATGCGCAAAATGACGTTTGATGGCAGACAATGGTATGCGAACAAGAACTAAACATGAACATGTTGGGTCCACACTATCCAAAAGCATGTGAGCACAAAATTTTGTTCTTTGATCGGACAACATATTAACTAATTTACCTCTCAAAATTTAATTTTCCAATTAATTAGAAATAATCATATTATGATGAAAATTAAAGCTAAAGAAATAATTTTTACTACAAAGTTTTTCGTTCTTTTAAGATATTTAAAAGTGTTTTTATTTTACAAAATATAAAACGTTTTAAAACTAAAACCAACTAAATAAATGAAATAAATTTATTTTAATGTTAAAATGTCTTAATCAAAAATGGTTTGTGTTTGTTTTGCGAACTTTTTGTTTATAATTTTTGTTGATTGTTTTTATTTTAATTGTTTTATTAATTAATAATAAATTTTATTATTATTATTATTTAAATATTATTTAATATAATTATTATTAATAATAAAGTATGTATATTATGTATGGTATTTATGTATATAGTATGTATAAGTATATATGCTTAAATTGTGTTTTAATTTAATAATTGCCTTACATAAAAAACATATTTTTCTTTTTAATTATTATTTTAAATGTATATTTATATTTATATATATAAAAAAACACGACTTAATATTTTCTTCTTCTGGTTTCTTTTTTTAAGTTTTAGGGTAAAAAAAATTATTTAGCAGTTTATGCTGTTATCTCCTTTATTATTATTTTTTTTTATATTTTTTTTGTGTATTCTATATGTATTTATGTTTATGTATAATATAATGTTTTTATTATATATAAAATACGTTTAATCAGATCCAAAATTATTTACCTAAAGATAATTATTTTATCTTCTGTTAAATTCAGATTTGATAGCTGCAAATATATAAAAACAATTAAATAATTAATAAAATGTCTAATTTTTTAATTATAAATAAAAGAGAATATTTACCATCTATTATTTCTTGTTTAACTTTTTGTATTTCTTGTTTCATTTCTCTAACAATTTCAGCCTTTAATTGTTCCAAATCACTACCAGATAATGCTACCGATAAACCATCACCATTGACCTGCTAAAAAAAAAAATAAGTTATATTTATTAAGGTTTGTAATTTTTAAAAATATGATTTTTCTTTTAACTTTACCTTAAGTATCGTTTCTTCACTTGCACTGCCAAAACGTTTGCGCATTGGTCTAGGTGATTCACCGCCACTGTTCGATGTATTATTTGAGTTTGCATTTGAATTGCTGGAATTTGAATTGCCCAATTTGTGTGGCAGAGTATTTGATTTTTCCCAGGGTCGTTGTTTAACTTCTGGTTCGGGTTCGGGCTAAAAAAAAAGAGATAATTTTCAAATATTTAATGAAAAATGTGATAAATTGAACAGAAAATGATCAGGTTTATTTTTTAACTTGATTAAGCTTTCTATTAATATATTGTTTATGTAGTAAAAAATTGACCAGCATCCGATGGAACTCTACGTAGAAATGTGATCATAATCCGATCGTTTTCTATGCAGAAAACTGGACAGAATCTAATCGTTTTCTATGTAAAAAACTGACTGGAATCTGATTAATATTCTATGTAAAAAACTGATCGGAATATTATCGTGTTTTCTATGAAAAAAATGACAGGAAGCAGATACCATAGAGTAACATATAGAGACGAAATTCTCGATTGACAGTTAAACAAAATTTTTGTTTTGTATACAAAAATGTGTTTTTATTTTCTTTTGGCAACAACATAACGTATTTGATTACATGTATTTTGTTGTTGCATGAGTTTTACAACCGACATAGGTTTTTGATAATTAGTTTCGTCTCTTGTTACTCTTTGGCAGATAGGTTAGGTTAGGTTTAATGGGCTGCTGTAATTATTAAATGCGAAACAGCTCACTTGGGACCTATTGGTCCCAATGTGTTACCCTTAGGATCATGCGGAGGTTTCACATGTCCTCAAAGAGGTTCGGATCGAACCAACATGATGCACGTATGAAGGATCTAATCTGTTTTATGTCAATAATAGATAGCGCATGCAGAAACGGCCTACCATGTTCCGTAGCCCTAATACCTGCAAGAGCAGGACAGAGACAAAGAAAATGTTTCACTGTCTCTTCCTCTTCTTCATCTAAGCAACTTCTACAGAAGTCGTTATAAGGGAGTCCTAGTCTCCTAGCGTGCGCACCGGCTACCCAGTGCCCAGTGACAATTGCCACAAGTAGGCGCTGTAGCGTTGACGTTCTAGGCAGTCCCAGACATGTAACCTGGGTCGCAAGCAATCATACTTGGGGTGGAGCATATTAGAACTTCAACTGTCCACCTTACTGCTGAAGCGTATCCTCGAATAAATATACTGGCAGTATCGATGATTTTGCAAGAATGACAAGCGGCATAAACCAACCAAGCTTGGTCTGATTCCCCATATTCGAAGGTGGGAACGCAATCCTGGCTAGTTCGCTCCGACAATATTGCCTGGGGTTTTGAGTGTCCCGCCCTTACCCCAACAACTTCTAGGTCTGAATGTTTCGCCATCTCGTTTAGAAATGTCCGGCATTCATTTACCAGTCTGGATGTCGAGAGGACTTTGGCAGATACTTTATACGAATCTAATTAAGTTTTCTATTAAAAAAATTGATCAGTATTTGATCAAGTTTTCTATGAAAAAATTATTGAAATATTTTCTATTATCATGAATATTTTTTGATATTTTTAAGATTAAGGATAAACAAATTTACAAACTCAGAAAATGATACGACAAAGTAATTATTTTTATTTATAACTCACTTCTTTCTTTTCTGCTTGTGCACGTCGTCGTGCTAACGTTTTGGCCATTTCATCCATCATTGAGGCCATGCCATTAGTACTGCGTCCAATGGTGCCATAATTACCACTACCACCGCTGGGAGTACTGCTACCGCTATTCTCTGTAGGAGCTGGGGTGGACTGTAATCAAAATAAAATTATTTTATTAAAAAAAATTCTTAATTTCTTTATTGTTCACAAAACCAACCTTCTTTTTCAATTTAGCCTGTTGCAGCTGAGCAGCTAATGAACCCATTAAATCTGCTTGTGGATCATCTTTTTTGGCTGCTAAACCACCACCACCCATTGGTGGTGGAGGCGGTGGTGGGGGAGCGGCTGGGCCGCCACCGCCACCCATTCCTCCCATGGCAGGTGGTGCTGGCGGTGCAGGTGGTTGTGGTGGAGGCGGTGCTGCTGGTCCACTTCCAGCATTTATGTTATTGTTAAACATTTGAGGCGCGGCACCACCAAATGTTGGTGGTGGTGGCGGAGCTGGTGCCCCTACATTGGGGACACCACCTGGACCACCACCAGTACTACTCATGCGATTAAGTGGTGGTGGCATAGGTACATTACCACCGGGAGCACTGTTTTGTTGCGGCATCATAGGAGGTGCTGCTGGCACCTGACCATAAGGATTCTCCTGTTGTTGTACCTGACCACCGCCATTCATTTGACCATAAGCATTTGGTGGCACGGGCGGTCCATTGGGCATTGCTGGTGGCTGGGGTGGTTGTGGAGGCATGGGTATGCCACCACCGCCACCACCCAATTGTGCTTGACTGGCATATACAACACTGTTGGCGCTTTGTGAATTCGGTATACCTGGACCCAATTGTTGCTGTGAAGACACATATATTGGTCCGCCACCATTTTGATTTTGATGTGGTGGCGGCATGGGAGGCTGTGAAACATTTGGTGGCATAACTCCGGACTGCTGTTGTGAATATTGATGCATATTAAGATTAGGATTAGAATTTGATAGAACATAATGGGATTGTTGATACTGATATTATATTATTATTATTTATTGTTTTGATTATTGTTGATATTGAACATGATTTATCGGAAGGATTCAATATAAAGGAAGGAAAATCATTCAGCCAGATTGTAATATTACAAATTGATGATTGGTATATTTGATATTTTTATAGTTTTTTTTATTTATACAGTTTTATAGTTTTTGCAGGAAGTTTTTTTTTTATATATTTTTTGATTTGATGATAGGAGTTCAAGCAGTAGTTTTTATATATTTTTAATTTTATTTTATACATATTGTTTTTGTAAAGGTTGGAAAAGCGTTCAGGCATGAAATGAAATGAGAAAAAAGGAAATAACATAAAGAAATAATGAAAATATAAATAAATGTTATTTTAAACAACATAATAAACAACATGCAAAAAGTTTGATATAAAGGATTTTTTTTTTAAATAAATACTTATTAACTAAAATTTTTTGAAATACTTAAGAATTTTATCTAAATTGCCCAACAAGTTTTCTTCCTTTTCAAAGGCAAATTTTAATACAGAGGACAAACTACTTTTCATTAAATTATTATCATAATTTTAAAATGATTTATTGCGAATTATATATATTATTATTTATATTAATTTATAATAAAAATATTATTAAAAGACGAGGAGTTTTGTTTTATTTTTAGTAAAAAATATTAAAAATGTTTAATTTTGAATATTTATGTAATTGATTCAATTAAAAAAAAGTAATTTAAGTTAAGACCCAAAGTATTCATGCCATCTTTTGAAGATCTCCTTGTGAAATAAAGTGAAGATAATGTAATGGTAATAGCAAAGATTAAATCTAAAATGCATAAACCATATAATTATGAACAGTAGTAATGGAATATGATCCAAGAAGTATTCCATATATGGAGTATTCCATATATGTTGGAGTGGCACGAAATACGACTAGTTATACTAAATATCTATAAAAATAAATCCTACGTTAGTACAATTATTATCACTTTTGTAAGAATAATTTATTACAAGAAAAAGTGGTTCTCTTATTTCTTTAGCTGAAATAACAGTTGGAAAATCTTGTATCGTTACTGAGTTATTGTAAGTTATAGTGGTTGACAATATAATGGAAAGTTTTTCGAAATATTAAACAAATATGGCAAAATCCTAAAGCATTTAAAAAGACAATTTTTTTGGGTAATGCATTAGTAACAAGGCAAAAAATTAAGAACGTATTTAATTAAAATCTGATAATAAAAATCAATACTTTCAGTATTGCGGTATTGACAAAACAATATAAACTTTTAAGCTTCTGTAATAAGAAAACTAAATCAAAACGAATATTAAGAAAATCGATGTAAAAGTCATCATGTTTTACAGTTATTTCAATATTTGCTTTATTCTGATAATTATTCATAACTTATTTTTGTAATCTTTACCTATAATAATTAATTAAAATCCTATTTGCGTGGATTTTAATTAATTATATTAACGAAAATGGCTAAAGTCAAAATTTATGAAGATTTAAAAATTAAAAGGAATGTTGGTTAGAAGAGTGTGGCATATTCACGCCTTCCTTAAAAACTGAAAAGAAAAATAGATAAAAGAGAACAAGAAGATTGAAAAGAAAAAGTGGAACCTATCAATCAGATATGAGTGCTCTTAACCTATTTTATTTCCATTACAACACTATGAAATTGATAAGCACTTTGTCACCTCATCTAGCTCATGCAGTGCGAGGCTCCTATACCCTTTCAGCCTACCACGCTAAAGTTGTGAATTTTAGTTCCGTTATAATCCGTAGGCTTGCCTAAACTTAGGATGCGACCATTTAATTGGTCGGCTAGCATGCCTTGCCCTGAAGTTTTCTAATAATCCTAAATCCTTCAATCAAAATAGGACATGTACAGTGAATTTTGAACTTTCGAAAGAAATTTCCAATAACTTCCTTTGCTTAATAATTCAACCAGATTGAACAACTATAAGCTTGAATAGGTTTTACAACAGATGTGTAGATTCAAAATACAACTAACCGCTTGAGATCACAATTCATGCCTATAGAGTTCCTGCTGGTGTAATAGGTAAAATAGGTAAAAATGTTAAAAAAAAACTGAATATAATTTTCATTAACATTATTTTTATAAAATCAGGAAAGCAGTTTTCAAGATATGCTTCAATAAATATAAATGCTTTAAAAAGTTTTAAAAAATTTCCAGTCAATACTAATTACAACTTCTAAATTAAACTTAAATACACCTCCGATATGGTTAAATTAGAAATAAGATATAAATCTCGATAATATTATAATTATGTCCCACCGTATAATGATGGTAAATGACCGATAGGATTATCGATTTTGTAATGGTGGATTCCATTATAAACAATTATGTTGTTTGGGCTTATCTAATTACAAACTTTCATTTTAAATTGAATTACATAATTATCCAAGAGATATGGGTAGGACCATTTAAATATCGGTTACATAGTAACCCAGGCAGAAAAATACAAACGTGCCAACGTTGGCAAACGATTTTTCAAGGTGGTTCAACGTGAGACGTTCTTCTATGAAAACGTTATGCCAACAATCAAATGATAACATCATTCTACGATTGGCCAATTGTTTTTTTTTCGTCGTTGGCATAAACTTCTAAAAACTAAATAGCTAACGCTCTGCCAACATATGTATATAATTTTTTATTATATAAATAATAAATTATAAATAATATTTTATTAAAATTTTTCTAGGCCAATAAAGGCCTAGAGAGACTAATAATTTTAATTTATCGAACTGGAAAGCAACACAGTTTCACACAGATTTCTCTTGTTGTGTGGAGGTGGAATTGTTTTAAAGAATGTATTGGATCCTGAAATGTAAAACCATTTTTTGATATTATATTTTTCTTGTCGTATTTTGACCTCAAACAAATTAGCAACATTAAAAGCAAAAAATGTTAAAGACTTAATTAAAACATTCGTTGAACAGATGCCCCAATATTATGGTCCAAATTTCCAGACTATAAACGTACATAATCTTATTCATAATAATAAATATTGACGCTTCTACTTCTCAATTTTCAGCGTTTGACTTTGAAAATATTATGAGATATTTAAAATATATAGTGAAATCTACTACAAATCCAATAGGTCAAATTCAATGAAA
>MINK01178535.1:0-10307 GCA_001735545.1 Phormia regina
CTGATCCAAGTGTTAAATTTTCAGTGAGGCTACTCTATTGCACTGTCAAAAGGACTATTCCTATATATATGTTGCAATAGCACCAAAACACTACAATGAGTGGGATATATGTATGCAACGAATAACTTTTAGCAGTATGACGACGTTCGGAGGAGTACAAGGTGGATTTGAGCAAGCGGGATTAATGAGTAGTGGTGAGGTCACTGCTAAGGCTGCTAGTGATGTAGATGGTGCAAAGAGTGCTATTATTTATTCTGAAAAAGCCTTCAAGGAGACGAGAAGAACGAGGCACTCTAGAAGAAGGATGGGTAGGTCGGGTGATGACATCAAGGATAATATCATGGATGCTGTGTTAGGGAAGTCAGTCGTAATAGGAAGTGCACTTGATGAGGTTCATGGATGCAAAATAAGCAACAGTATATGGATCTTAATGTTGTTGATGTTGTGGCACTGATGGGATATGATCGCGTTGTCTGGCATTGTCTTTTTCTACTTTTTTATATTATTTCTCTTCTAAACTGCAATCGAAGCTGTACCACATCATATAATCAAAAAAATGTTCATGCTTTTTGCTTAATATATTTTTAATAAAAATAAATTTATTGTTTTCGACAGTTTGATAAAATAATTTTTGAAAGAAAATAATATTTCAAATGTGACTTATGAGAAAACATGTTTTCCTATTTGCCTATTTGACTATATTTATGTCTGCTTGAACAAAGAAAAATGGGAAAATAAATGCGAGTAATGTGACCATAAAATAAACTAAATATTGCTACAGAAAAATTTTGTTTACGTTCGGGCAAACAAATTTGAAACAAACATTTGCTTAATCTGACCGTACCTTTAGTTGTTTTTTAAATTTCGAAATTAATTTTATAATTATTTTATTTTAATTTAATTTGTTAATTTACGTCAACACTGAGAACACTTTGAAACTGTAGTAAAAACTGAAAACAAGAGACTTTTTCCATTAAACCTTTTTTCTCTAACTCTTTTTTAATCTATTAATTAACTATGGAAACTAACATAAACCGTCAGTAAAAGTTGTATAATTTTTAATCTTTTTTTTTATATTCTTCATCAAATTTAAGTAATTTTTAGGTTTTAAGTAAAAATATGCGTGAGTTTGAGCAATAATATGTATATCGACCATTCCAGGAAAGAACGCCCAAAAATATACCAAGTGTCCTCCAATTTTTATCAAATTTTATACGTATAAGATCAATGGGTATCTATAAATATTTCCGTTTTTCCATTTCGCTAGTTTCAGAAAATTCGAGATTTTATTTCGCTTTCTCACTTTCGAAAAAATCTAAAAAATCTGAAAAGTATGCAGAAATTTGTGATTTAAACGGCGTTTGAATAGTAATTATGTTAGCTTAAACATGAATATTTTATAAATAAAAAATATTTTTTAAAAATGCATTTTACTGCAATTACATTTTTCATTTATGTTGAGAAATTAAAAAATTTTAATAAAATATTAAAAGAAAAATGAATTGGAAAAATGCAATTGCATTAAAATGCATTTTTAAAAAATCGTTTTTATTTTTAAAATATTTGTCCTAAAGCCGCCATATGCGAAATTTTAAGGCCGTTTAAATCATTAAAATTCACTAAGACTTTCAAGAGATATTGCTGTTCAAAGTTACATACTTTTGAAATTTTTTTGGTTTTTGAGAAAATTAAAAAGTGAAATTAAAATTTTATTGCAAAAAATCTTTTTAAATTATAGGATCTATAGTGTTACATTTCCACAAACGTACATTTTAACTCAATTTAATTTTTGATTTTTTTCTATGGAACAAAGCACTGTGCTCCGCCCTGTTAGGTCACCCTTCTACACCTAACACTCCTTCCTCTGTTATACCTCTAAAAATTTTAACGCCAATTTAACCAACACATTCGAAGCTATAGATTTATTTCCAAAAATTTTCGTTTCTGTCCCCTGTGCAATGATAAAGCTATAATAGAAACTTAAGATTGTACTCATATATTAAATAGTGTGTAACACTATCACTGTTAAAATCGTAGTAAGTGTCATTGTTGATGCTGGAAAAGTTGTTTGTTGTTGTTCAATGGAATTTAAAACATAATTATTACTATTTTGATTTGTATTTGTAATACCAGACCCATTTGGTGTGACGATGTCAAAAGACTTTATTGTTATGGTTACTGCTATGGGTGTTATTATGCTGCCCGTTG
Source organism: Phormia regina (assembly GCA_001735545.1). NCBI lineage: Eukaryota > Metazoa > Arthropoda > Insecta > Diptera > Calliphoridae > Phormia > Phormia regina. The sequence goes on from MINK01178535.1 coordinate 2,209, forward strand.
TCGTCATTATGTTATGTTATTGTTTGTTTTTTTTTAAGTATTAGTGACACTCCAAATGAGTATTCTTCGTAATCCCTCAACGTTGTAGTAATATTGTCTATAAATTGTGGTTATTTGCCCTCAAATTAACTACAACAAATTCATATGCAAATTGATGTCCTTGTTATAGCATATGCTACTATATTCCTTTTTGTGTTGCTATAAATAAATGATGATATGTTTGTTGTTGCCTTATTGATTATATACATATGTATGTATTTGTATACGTTTCGTCATCATATTTAAAATAAAAATAATTTCATTTATATTTATAGTAGTTTGCTATTATTATTATTATTTTTTTGCTATATTTTATTTTCTTTTGGTCAATGAATGTTATTGTCACTGGAGTGTCATTAGGATTTAATATACTTAAACTGATTACAATTGTTGTTGGTATTGCTTATAGTTTTTGTTATTGTATATTTTTTGACTTCTGTTAAATTTGTTGACCGCACCAACGCTATATACATATGTATAGGTTATTAATTTCGGTGTGATTTTGCTTCTTTCTTCGAAATCAAATGGTCCCCTGCGGGAAATTGTTAGCAATTGCTTCAATAATACCGGTCCTTCAGTACCAGTTGAGTACCAATAAATACCTAATAGCTAGGTCATATATTGATATAATTCTAGCAATAATATTATTTAAAATTTAAAAAAATCTGATTATTAAAAAAAAAATAAAACATGAATCCAATTTAAGGCCCCAAATTTAAAAATCGACTTCAAAAAAGAGGGTAATATTCTACCCAAAAATATCTTAAACTAAAAGAGATAACCTGCATGTTTTTTATAGAGATTTACAAGGACTTCTCATATTAAAATTTTTTATATTGAAATCATAAATGAATTTTTGAAAAAATGTTGAAAAATGTACATAACCGAGCTAGAGGTCCACACTCTACCCCTGTGGTCCGCTAGGAGTCTATACTTCTTCACGTCAACGCAGAAACACCTCAGCTCTGAACATGTGAAATTACCATAAATTTATTTTCAAATCTCAGAGTAAAAATAAACTCTCACTTTTTTGTTCAAAGAGACCAAGAAAATCTTTTTGTTTTTTTCATTACAATTATCACTCAGTCGCTGTAGAGAGCTTGGGTCCATAAAAATTTTTTTTATATTTAATCAGCATATTTTTGTTAAATTTTAGAAAAGTTAAAAAAGTTAAAAAAAAAACTTTTTCAAAACTGAAAAATATTTGATAGGGCTTGCGGAGAAACCAATGCCCAGAGCATTTTAACTTTACACGCATTTATGCTAAGATTGCAAAAATTCTATAGCCACAATAATAGTAAAATTTTTACTATCTTTTTGGAAAATGACGTCGAAAATGTCAATTATTTTTAAGCTTTAATTTCAAGTTAATATAACTTTTTATCCGATAAGTATGTTGATATCATTCTTGCAGAAAATCTAATGATTATTTTCAGTCTCCCAAGTTAAAAAAAAAAAACTTAAAAAGCTTAAAAAAGGACATGTATTTTGTTCTTGCATGAGTTAGGTTTTTGACAACCGACTTAGGTTCTAGACAATTACTTTCGCATCTTGTTACTCTTTGGGTACAACTTCCTTGCTTATGAGTATTACTTTTAGTCTACATTAGACAAATTTTTATCAAGATAAACGTCAAAAAATTTTAGTGGTAAAGATTTGTCTAATGTAGACTGAATTTGTCAGTGCTCGAGCTCGGATAACTTTGTCTTGATAATGCCTGGTAAAGGATGCCATGTTGATTGTTGTTGGTACTTTTACTTGATTCATTATGATATATGTTTTCCATTTTAATTGAAAGAGTTAAAAAATTATCTGCAACTCAAATAAAAACTTGATGTTTGCCAATAATACAAATATTTCGGTCACGGAACAACGTGCGAAAATTCTATTTCCAACAGAATCAGACATCACATTACATCAACGTCAAGTTTCTATAATTATTGTCGTTACAATACACGCAAAATAAACGGGAAGGAAACAACTGATCATTTTGACGAATTTTGGATCTAAAAATGGCCTGTTGACGATTTTCACCCCTATTTTATAATTTTTTCTTAAACAAAATTTAGAATTATTTTTACAACTGTTTATAAAAATAAATATTTTTTTTCTTTTTACAAAAGTATGAAGATAACCTATATAGTTAATAGGCAAACACATATTTCGTAATCCCTTTTAAGGTCACACTAAACATCCGATTTGAATAAAAAATAAGTATATAAATCTTAAAGCTAAAGCTAAATCTAATTACTCTCTATTGAGAGCGAAGATGACATAAATGACTATTAGCGGGGTGGTTGATCATTTCTACGAAGCCTTGAATGTGTTCGAGCTTCTGCTAGTTGTCTTGCAAGTGGGTTTGGATGACTACGCAATTTTGCTATATTTTTTTGCCTTAAATTTGCTTAAATTTGTTCTCATTTCTTATATACCATGGTGCACCCGTCATGGTTCTAAGAATTTTTGATTGGGCCCTCTGTATAAGATCAATACTCGTATTTCTGGCCGTTCCCCACAATTGGATGCCATATGTCCAAATTGGTTTTATAACGGTTTTATACAGGATGACTTTATTTTAAAGGCTGAGTTTCGATTGCTTATTTATTAACCAGTGAAGGTTGGAAGCTTTTATTTTCATACTAACTCTCTTGGTTTCTATATGAGGGCGCCTATCCAAATGAATGCCAAGGTATGTGACATAATCAGACTGGGGAATGACAATATTNNACAATTGGATGCCATATGTCCAAATTGGTTTTAAAACGGTTTTATACAGGATGACTTTATTTTAAAGGCTGAGTTTCGATTGCTTATTTATTAACCAGTGAAGGTTGGAAGCTTTTAATTTCATACTAACTCTCTTGGTTTCTATATGACGGCGCCTATCCAAATGAATGCCAAGGTATGTGACATAATCAGACTGGGGAATGACAATATTATGAAGTTTAACGGGTGGGCAGTTTCCTCTCCTCAACGAGAAAGTAACATATTTGATTTTTAACTCGTTCACTCTTATGCGCCAATTTTTTAACCAAGTCCCCACATGTCTAAGTTAAGTATCTAGTTTATTAGAAGCTGTATGTGGGTTTTCATGTGAACTAAATATTGCTGTGTCATTAGCAAACGTAGAAATTGTCAGTTCATCGCATGTTGGCAAGTCAGATGTGTAGATTAAATACAGAATAGACCCTAGAACACTACCCTGTGGGACACCTGCTTTTACTTCAAATTCCCCTATCACAAAGTTATTATACTTCACTCTAAATGATCGGTCACATAGATATGACTTGTCGAAAGCTTGTGCTACATCCAAGAAGATGGCAGAGCAATATTACTTTGATTCAAAAGATCTTCTAATCTCTTCAGTAAGACGATTAATTTGTTCAATTGTTCCATGCTTTTTACCGGAAACCAACCTGATGAACTGGGAAATATTTCTTTCATTCAAGATAGGCAGGATTTTCATTTGCAATTCTGTTTCAAAAAGCTTTGACAAACAAGAAAGGAGACTAATAGGTCTGTAGGCTGATGGTACGGTTAAATCCTTATCCTGGCTTTGGTATCATTATAATCTGAGAAGTTTTCCAAATCTTCGGATATACTCCTACTTTTAAGATCGCATTAAACAATATAGACAGCACTATTATTGCCACGTACGGTAGACTTTTAATCATGGATGGTGTTATTAGATCATATACAGGTGATTTTTTTTTTTTTTTTTTTTTTTTTTTTTTTTTTTTTTTTTTTTTTTTTTTTTTTTTTGACAATTGTATTCATATCTTCAGGGCTAATAGAAATCAACCAAAACAAAATCATTGGTTGAGGAGTTTTGGTTGAAAGACTCTACTTAGATGATGTACAAATAAGTTGGCCTTATCTTCTGCACTACGAGCCCAGGGATCATCAGCTTTCCTTAAAGAACTTTGTGTCTCTACCGGTGGCTTAATACCTTTAGCTGCCCTCCATAGGGAGAAGTTAGTGAATTTATTATTCAATGTAACTCTTTTCTATTTGAAGGGCTTTTCTTAGTTTTTTGCTTGCAACTGTATATTATCATACAACTCTCTCATTCAAAACATTGTTTCAATGTTGTTATCTTTTTTACAAACTGGACCAGTTGTAATGAAATAAATTTTGTTATTACAAGTTTGAATTTTTTTTATTATTTTAATTTTAATTTATATGGGCAGCAAAGCAGCCCAGGTGTACTCTGGTTAATATTAATTTCAAATCAATTTAAACCAAATTTTTCATCAAAAAGCATTAAGAAATTTCATTATCATAAAAAAAACATAATTTGTCATTTTGACGATTTCAATTAGTTGATTCAAAATTTGACGATTTTTCGCCACATTTATCTGGCAACTATGCTTACGATAGGATAACTGAGTCATTAAACTAAAAAAGTATATGTGATTTACAAGAACTGGGTATAAGTATTTTTGTTAATATTCAAGTCCTAAACAATTTTTTTGGGGTATCAAGAAAAAAAATTCGGGGTCATTAATCCAAATTAACTAGAAAACACTTCAGTTCAGATCATATGATGTTTTTATAAGTTATATAATCATTTGTATACTTTAATAACTCGCCTGATGTATACGTGATTATAGGAATCTTTAACACAATTTATAAAATTCCCAGTTTAAAGAATTTTTTTCTCTACTTTTAGTGGCTTTTTTTGTCTAATTTTACTGGTTCAAAACAAATAAATAGAGATAAACAAAAAGGGATAAGCTCAATTATAAATAAAAAGGAAAAACATTTGTTTATAAATTTTTGTTTATTTAAAAATAAAAATAAAACTTTTCTGTTGTTTATCAGTCAATTAAACAACTTTAACAAACAAAAAATCTTAAGTGTACTTTTCATACAAAAAGTTCAAAGAATCCTCAAAATATTTCAATCAATATTTATTATGTGGGTATTGAGTAAAACTCAAATAACTTAAAAAAACAACTAAATTAAATTAATATCTCTGTTGCTTTGCCAATACCTTTGGGGTGGGTATATTAGTACATATTTAAATTGTGATATAATGTATATTTTGGAGGTACTTACTTATATTTACTTAAGTTTAAAAGCAGATATCCCTAATATGGCATAACTTTTTAATTTTGGTATTTACAAAGACATAAAGGAATTTATCAAAAATATTTTTCTATTATCATAAAGCAAATAACAAACAAATTACTGTAATATATTCAGCAGTATAGAATCTTATTAACCCTTCATTTTAATTTGTTTTAGATTTTTTAAAAAGTTGTTTTTTTAACAATTTGAATTTATATAAATTCAAGGCTCTACTTTTCATAATTTAATTCAAATTTATAATTTGAGACCGAAATTTTGTCAACTTGATCCCAATTGGTTATGGATTTTCGTTAAAATTTGAACACGACGTATTGAATGTGAACACATTCGAGGCAGATTCACTAATAACTGTGAATGCTATCGTTTTCAACATGTATATTTTACCTTTCAGGATGCTGGATGAATACTAAAAAACTTCAAACGTAATGGCTAACTTATTATATACACTTGTTACCAAGGGTGAAAAGGTTAAATTAAATATGAAAATAACTTGAAATCTTTTTGAACATAATTATGACTTGTATGCCAATGGGTAATAGATGTTAACTTTTACTTTTTTTTTTTGTTTTTCTATAGAGTGATTCCACATCAAAACGGACAAAAAACAGACATTATCGGATTTGATATCTTCAATTTTAACAAAATTTGCTACAGATATTAAGTATTGGAAATGTTACTCAAATCACAAAAAATCGTTCTGGTCCAAAAATATGACTTTTCAAAAATCAAAAAGCGGTTGAATTTTTTCCAAAGGTGACCAAACTTTATTGCTCATAACTTCTAAAGTGTACATTATACAATTTTTACTTTTTATTTCATTTAATAGAAAAACTCATGGACTCTAAAAGGACAAGTAAAATATTTATATACTTCAAAAGTTCAAAGGTCAAAATATATAATATAATGATTAAAGCTTAATATCTCAAAAACCGGTATTTTGAAATCCCTATAAAATACATGTATTGATAATGAAAAGCTTCTCTATATTTGTGCCAAATATCAAGTTGGAGCCTCTATTGGTTTAGGAGTTATGAAGTAAAACATAGAAAAAAGCACATTTCATTAAATTTTTATTTTCTATAGCTTAGGATTTATTAATAATTGGGATTTATTTTTGTACCTAACTCCTAAATTAAATAAGGCCCCAACTTGCAATTTTACATCCATATAGAGAAAATTTATATCAACCATATATAGTTTTTAAGAATTTTAAAAATACCGATTTTTAATTTTTATCTCCAACTTTGACCTTTGAACTTCTGATGTAAAATATCGTTATAAAGGTAATATCTTTGTCTATAATATGAAACAACAACTAAATATCTACCACGTTATAAGAAGTTATAATTTGTAAAGTTCCTAATATTTTTTCGTTTTTTAAACCATCATATTTCCATACCGGGAAGAAAAATGGATCTGAAATTTCATGGTTCGGAAACACTTGCAATGATCAATGGATGCAGTGAATTTCATTTAAGTCAGAGATGTTAAATCCAATTGCTGTACGTTTTAACATGGAATCACTCTATATTTTTCGTATTAATACCCTACCCCACCAAAGGTGGTTGGGGTATTATGTGTTTGTGCAAATNNTGGTGTAGGGTATCATATGGTCGGTCTTGACCGACTATACTTTCTTCTCTCGTTTTTTCTTAGTTATTTTAGAATGTATAAAAAGCACAAAAAATAATTCTAATATTTCCTCTAATTGTTTTTTTTTTTGCTGTGAATCTCATAGGTAAAAAATAATTCTTATCTAAATATACAAATAAATTTCAGGTTGAAATTTCTTTTTTATTTAGATATCAATTAAATTGATTTTTTTTTTTTTTTGCTATTTAAAAAAACAACATTGTTTATATTAAATTAAATGATCAAATTGACAATTAATTAAATATTTTATTAAAAAAAACTTTTTTTATTTTCCCTTTTAAGCAATATAATTCAATTTAATAAATAAAATTGTTAAATCTTCAATCAAAAAACCAATCAATTTGTTAAGCTTTATAAATTTTGTCCCTCAGCATTCAATTTACATTAATATTTAAAAAAAAAGCTTTTTTTTCATTCAACTATGGTTGAGTAACTTTAAATAGTTACTAAATTTTAAAGATTTAAAGGCATAAAAAATTTACGAAAAATGTTTTAAAAATATGTTGAACATAAAGAATTTTACGAATTTTTTGAACTCATTTTAATATTTTTACTACGAACATTTTTCACGGCTATATATCGAGAATCTTTGAATATAAATATATCTACTTTACGTTTAATATGAATAACTGCGAATTTTTTAACAAATTGGCGCAAGATCACGTGTACGTCTCATACACTGGAGCATATTCCTATAAACGCACACTACTTTTTTTTAAAAAAAAAAAGGTANNGGAAAAATTAAGCTAAATTGTACTTTATCAAAAGTCAGAAAGGGCTAAATGTCCCAAAAATTAATGCCAGAAAAATGTTTATATATATTGTCTTATTACAAAACACATTATTTGTTAGTTTTTTAAGTTTTTAGTATTTCTTGAAGACATATTAGCGAATTTATAAATTTAACATAAATAATAGTTCCTATGGATAATAAAGTTTTTTAAAAAAAATAATTATAATATTTTCCTAGAATGAAGCCCCGCAGCCGACGTTTTCACTCAATATTAAAAATTTTAATTTTTTATGATTTTTTAAATAAAAATTTGTTAATTTTTTAGCTTTTTTAAAGCTATATTAATAATAAAAAAAGGCTAGGAAAATGTAGAAGCTAACACGAAAATTTTGAAGTTAAACTCAACATAAATCGGCTAGATTTAGCCTTAAAAAGTCTAAACTGTCAACACTGGTACAGTGTCTCACTAAACTATAGTGACTAAAGCATTTGAAATTTTAAATCATTAACAAAACTGGTTTATTTAAATGTTTTAAAGGAATTATCCTTAGATTTATCAACAGAATTTGATTTGTTTAAT
>MINK01178540.1:6819-17631 GCA_001735545.1 Phormia regina
TGTTTTGTCAATACCGCAATACTGAATACTTTTTATTTCGATTTTTATTATCAGATTTTAATTAAATGCGTTCTTATTTTTTGCTAGTTTTTGTAAATATATACAAATGTATTACCAAAAAAGCATTCAAAAAATATTAAAAATCATACGTTATTTTAAGAAAGAAAAATATATTCTTTAAATTATAAAATTTTTCTACTCACTTCTGATAGCAATCGAAAAATACATGTCCTTTTTCATTCACCAAACACTTCCATATATCTATCACAACTAAATTCCTTTGTTGACCTTCACGTTTGATAAACTCATTAAAACGTTCCAGCATACGTTTTACATCATGATTATGACTATAGTTGGCCAAAGGAGCCAATGTTGTTAAAATCGGTTTGATGCCTTTTTTCAGCATCGTCAATAGCAGCTCACGAAAATCATGTTCGATTTGTATCAATTGTCTTCCCTGCATTATATCCACCGAGCCAATATTTAAAATAATCGAACGACGATTATCGGAAAAGGCTCTGATACGTCTAATGGAAGCGCCAATTGTTTGACCCGAGACACAAAAGCCGGATTGTAAAATTCGCTGATCTGAAAAAAGAAAAAACGAATATAAATTAAAATTGTTACACATTTTAGGAGTTAATTTAACTTACTTTTCTTAAATTTACATCTCAATTCCATGCGGGCCATATACAAAAAGAAATCATCACCCAATAGTAAAAAATCCAAAAGATGAGCCTCATAATCACTATCAGTATAGGCAGAATCATTTGTGTACCAACTTTTAGCTGTGGGCGATGAAGATCTACTAGACTTTGGCATTGTTGACTTATAGGGATTAAGGGAAGAACGTCTGTTATCTACAGTTTGTAAATTATTTTCATTTGTTTGATATTGTTGATGTTGCTGGAGTTGAAATAAATTATTCAAATGATTTATATTATTTTTATAAGTAGGTATTTCAGTATTAAAATTATTCATAGCTGTCGGATGAACAGTATTAATAGATGCTGGAGGAGCTGGTTTTACTGGTGGAGGGGCTGACTGTTCTACAAGAGGATTTTCCATAAGCTGAGAAGTTGAGGTTGGCTGTTGATTACAAATGCGATTAAATCTTAAAAGAAATAAATATTAATATAAATAAAAAAAAATTCAGTTAATAATTTTATTCAGCTTACAAATAATTGCAATTATCCTGATAATAACAATTATTCTCAAAGAAACCCTCTGAACCTTCTCTCGATAAATTACTATCGGTAGAGGGAAGCAATTGTTCCTGTGGCTGAGTACTTCTCATATCTACGGGATCTATATAAATATTAGCCGTATTATATTGTAATCTTCGACTGTTATTGTGACGCCAATTGTATGGATGATAATTTGTATTTCTCTGACGCTCACGATAGTAATAATGATTTGATGTTGATCTTTGGACAGGTTCCGATTTTTGATGTATTACCATATCGTGTATGTGTTTTGTTTTTTCCATTGGTCGAATGTTAAAAATTCGTGTACCCTTTTCACTACAATAAGCCGTGACATGAGGTATGGTGAGAAGAAATTCCGTAACATCTTCATAGACAGGAAATGTTAAACCAGTTAACTTTCGATAATCATCTGTAATGAAGGGTTTAGTAATGAAAAATTTTAAGTCGGGGATAAAAATTTACAAAAAAGAGGCACATGTTTCGATTAATTTCTACATATTTTCTTCATTATGAAATAAATACAAAAACTTGAAATTAGATCTACACTTACCTCTTATTTGTGATATGGTTGCTCCATCTTGAGCACGTGCTGTAAGAATACTCCGTATTTCTGAATTCAAATCGGGATATTCTTCACGCAACTCAAGAAACGTTAAATCCGTTATAGTCATTGCGTCACCGTCACCTTCTGTGTAATAAAAATTAGTCGTCGAAGATGTGGCAGAACTTTGAATAACGTTGATTTGCTCCTCGAAACTCCTATAAATTGTTTCATCCGTTTGTTGGCTAAAATCTTCCGACGCCGACGTTTTGGCTTTGGCTATCAAAGTGGTAGATAACAATTTGGCAACAATTTCAACCTTACGACCGTATTTACGAGGGCCCTTACTATCGTTACCGGACGTAGTGTTGCACTTGTTGATGCGTTGTTGAGAACAGAATAATTTTTGGAATTTGTTGTTAAACGATTTACAATACACCGTGGTACGTTCTACAAAGGAATACTCCTTGCTAGTATGTTTGCCAAACCATTTACTAGAATTTTTCGAACAGTGGCAATAACACTTCTCCTCTTGCGGAGAAGTTGTTTGTTGTTGATGGTGGTGTTGTTTATGGCGTTGTTTGTTGGTGTTGGATAAGGAATGTCTTTGCCGCCAACGTTGTAGACACGTGGTTATGTGTTCTTTCAATGCTGCTGGAGTGCAACCGTTCAAAACACCGTTTAAATTCGTTTTAAACGTATTCGTGGTAGTTGTTGTTGACATTGCATTCTTTAATGACGATCTCTCAATCGCTAATCAATCGTAATTGTAATAATCAACTGAATGGAATTGATTTTTGTTTTTTTTTTTAACTTGTTTGTAGTAAATGAATATAACGGTTTATTTAGTTGTTTTTCATTTTGAATGAGATTATAAATTTGAAGAGAGTACTGAAAACAGGGATGGAAAATAGACCGTTTTAATTTGTTTCTATAACTTGGTAAAATGTTGCAAATAGTCGGAATATGAAAATTTGAAAAATTTAGTTTATTTTAAAATAGTTTCTAAAGGGACTTTAAAACGATAACATTTAGTATGAAGATTTTTTAATAAGTTAAGTGGTACGTATAAAAGTAAAAAATAATAACTATCATTTAAAAAAGGCTTTCATGCAATAGCTTTCAATTTATACATAAATAATTGCAATCGGATAAATTGTGTAGAAAATATTAAGTATTTAATGGAATTTAGGAAGCTCAATTTCAATTATTTAAATAATGTGATGGATTTTAAGGAGGGATATTTTAAAACGAACGAATTTTGCTAAAAAAAATTAATTATTAAAAATTTACATAAAGAAATTTAGTTTTTTATTTCATTTATTTTTATTTCCGCAACATGAAAACGTAAATTCAAATTCTTGTACTCTCGGCAACTCTATTTGACACTTTATTTATATAGCATTACCATACTGTTAATCCGTTCCATTGCGCGCCATCTAGTTAGCCATATCTTATTTACATAATGTTGCCACACTAATGCTTATTTGGAAAGTTTGCCAAAAACCAGATGATAATCAGAGACCTGCGTCGACTGGCTTTATATTGGCTGCGTCGAGCCTTCTGATTTTTTTCAAGAGCCGCCGCCGCCGAAAAAATTTCGACTTAAATGACTCAAATACGGTTTTGATCAAACTTTTAGTAAATTCAATGTAAAACCCTAAGTAAATTCATTCAATTTTAAATTTTAATATAAATTTGTTTAGAAATTTTTTATTAAATAATATCGCCGGCATTTCTAGTTAAACTGTCATCTCATAAATTTTCGCGGCAGGAATATACTCCTCAATGCAGAGATATGTGTGTATTTTAGCAGCGCTACTGCTTCCACCCATGTACATTTTAAAGGGAACTTTTTTGTTCGAACCATCTAAAGCTGTGTTTTGTTGCTAACTAACATTTATAGTAAATTTCGTACAATATTTAAATTTATATACGTTAACGTGTAGAATTATAAATGTTAACTTTAACGTCTATTAAGGTGCTCCCAATTTATGAAAAAATTATTATTATGAATATAAGAATGACAAGAAACATAAAAATAAAATTAAAATAAAAAAATTTATTAATTTATGCAGAAAAACGAACAAATTTCGTGATACAACTTACAAATATATATAAGTGTTCCCAAATCGGGTTAGTGTCGTTTTTTTGCTAACAGTGAACGTTATCACACAATGGGAGCAACAAAACAGCTTAAGCGTAAATTGTTAGTTAAATAGCGTGTTTTTTAGTTAGCTCATCTTGGTTAAAAATTTTGCAATACAAACATTAATTANNTACAAACATTAATTAAAAGAATTAACAGAATTCTTAAACAAAGTTTCACAATGTAATAATGTAATTTTAAATTTCGTATATATTTAAAAAAAATCGTATTATTTTAAATAACATATAACACAATAACTCAAATAATATACTTTGTAAATTGGGTAATTGTGAAAGTTATTTGTAAATTCTGTTAATAATTTTTTTATTTTAAAAATTACATCAAAACCTAATTTTTCAATAACAATACAATTTATCATCAAATGTTCAAATTTTCAACAATAATATTAATTTTCAATATAATCTGATTTTTCACTAAAAATAGATTTTCTACTTTTACTTAAAAATTTATTCCTTTTTAATCTTCATCATGGTATAACTGCTTAATACGTCATTTATGTAGTTTATATGCAATTTAAAGCAATTTTCTTGTCTTATATTTGAGGCTAGATGTAACAATCACGAGATCACTCAATACAAACAAGTGTAAATTGTCTTTTATAAAAACTTGAAGTTTTATTTCTAATAAATTGGTTCAAAATATACTTGGAGCACAAATTTTTTTCTTGGAGGAAATATTATTTCATTGGAAAACAATTCAAGAGTATCCTGATGATGACATATCTACCTGACAATTTCAAATGAAATAGTTCATTTCGAAATATTACAAACAACATAATACTTCATTGTATAGGGTATATGAAATATTTCCGTATCTGTATTTTTAGGATCCAACCAAAAGTTTAACATTTAACATTTATATTGTGCTATAATTAATTACTTCTTTTTTAGAAGATAATTTGCAATTTTTATACTTTTCTGTGAGGATACTATTAGTGGCTTTTCCCGGTCTATATTATTAGACTAGAGCTTTCCAAAATGGTATTTTGAATAAATTATGGTTTCGTCAACTGTCTTGTCACATTACCGGAAGAAATTTACCGAATTTTGAAGCGAGTTTTATGCATTAAAAGTCCACGACTAAATAATAAATAATTTTGGACATTTTTTGTTCCTAACAAACTTTTTCAAAGTTAAAACTTTTTAAATCGTATATATGTACATTTACCTTAAATGAACCTTAAATGATTGATTTCAGTACTTATCCCTATTTTATGTCCACACAGAAAAAGGACTGTTTGCGGTAGAGACAGTGTACCGTTATTGGGACAATACTAAAGGATATTATTTTTCTATTGGTTTATTGGTTTGGCATTAGAAGTTTTATTGTTATGCATACTTGACCCTATTTCTTTTTCCGTAGTTGTATATATTTTTAAAATTTTTTAAAATTCCGTTGTTTTTACTTGAATTTTATATACACTGCATTCGCGAAAACCTGAAGTGTCAACAATTTTTTTATACGTTTTTTCCAAAACGTGAATAAAACATGAAAGCTTAAAAAGGTTTTTTTTAATATTTGGTGTTAATAAATTGGGAAATCTCCGAATAAAATAAAATATTTTTATTTGTAATCCTAGAAGAATATAATACCTGTTTTTGTTCGTTTTAACCAAAATGTTTTATATTTATGTATGTATATCAATCGAAAACGTGAACATCCTTGGTAAAAATTAGTTCACTTTACCACGAGTCTACTGTGTTGTAAGCAACTAAAATTGTACAACTTTGTCCATTTTTTTCGGGAGACATAACTAATTTCATTGAAATCATAGATGTCAAATCGGATTGCTGTATGTTTTGAAATGGAATCGCTCACTTTGAAACAATTTAGAAGTACAAAAAATACAAACAATTATTTGATAAATTTTTTAGGAAATACTTATAAATTATGTCTTCCGATCCCCTTATATCTAAGGGAACGTGACCCACATTTGGGATCCAATGTGCATCATAAGACGATATGAAAACTAGCAAATAAAAAGTTTTTATGTTCACCTTTCAGCCTTTTGCTAACAGCCGATTTTGATCCGCCGCTGCTAAAATCGTTCGGCGCAGGTCTCTAATGGTAATCAACAATTGCAATTTGTATCATTCGAAAATCAGTCTTCTTGACGTTTAGTTTTTTTTACGGTACGAAAGCTTTGAAAAATTTTTCATTTCATTAGTTAGAAATTTATTTTTGTGTTATAAAAACGCGTAATAATTATTAATTAATTTATATTTTTTAAAAATATTTTCATATAGAATCTTATAAAAAAGAAAGATGGCATCATTAATAGCACGCACCGGTGTTGTAGCCGAAATTATTAATCAGAAAGTTGGCCAAAAGGTATAAAAATAGAGCAAAAAAGAAAAACTGCAAAAATTTAACTTTTACATAATTAACGAAATTCCATTGAAAAAAGCTATGATTCAATTCAAGGGTATATGTGTGGAGAGAAAAATTGTTAAATGAAGTGAAAAAGTAATAGAAAACACTAATAAATGTGCAATAAAACAGAGAAAAAATAGAATAAAATATTAATTTTAATTGTGACGTAACATAGAAAAGTTTTTCTCATGGAATTTTGTATGTGTGTTGCCATTCTATTTTCTTTCGAAATTTGTGTCATTTTTTCAAGAAAGGGGGAGGAGTAAAGTGCAGTATACTTTTTGCGTTAGTTGTTGTTGTTGTGTATTTTCGTACAAAAAGTGAAGGTATTTTTTTCTGTTTTCGCGTATACAAAAATTTTCTGATTTGTTGATCAAGGTGATGGTCAATGATCAGTTTAAATTAAACCTTGTTCTCAAATAATTAGAAATAGAGAATATAACAATAAAATTAGATTACGACCTAGTAATTAATTAATTGACAATATTCTAAAATATTTTCGTCATCATACAATAGAATTTCGTATACAAAACTTTATTTAAAATTCTTATCACTTCTACCGGCAAATATTCTTGATTTGCTGCTCCATATTTGACGTCACTTTATTAAAATTTTAGTTGATTTTATAGATCGGCCGGTTGGGCATATGATTCACTTTACGCCGCTAATCGCGTGACTTGTTTTTGTTGTCTAATTTTTCTGTCGTCGTGGTATTTGTTATTTTCGGTTTAGATCTAGCTGTATTTTTTATTGTTTTTTTTTATTTATTTACTGATTATCATATTATTTATGCCGCATTTTTAATTAACCTTGAACCGACGCTGTATGGTAACAAAATTTTTAGGGAATTTTAGATGATATATTCAAAATTATTTTTGTTTTTAATAATAATATTTAAAACCTGAGAAAATAATATTTTGTTAATAAACAGTTTTAAGAACCAACGCCAAGAATTTGTTGTCATTTATTACTTCTTCATATTTGTCCAGTTTGTGTTTACAAATTTTTATAATTGGAAAAAGAAAATGTAACAAAAAATAATTTTTTGGAAAATGGTTTATGATATTTTAAAAATTAATTTTGTTTTATTATAGATTTATGTAGAACTCCTCCAAAGTTGCTTAAAACTGGTATAGAATTAACACAATTTCAAAAGAAAAATTATCGCCACACAATTCGACTAGAAATGCAAAATATTTTATTTAAATTTCATTATCAATATTTAAAATTTTTACTTTTTTATTTTTATAGATTTTGGGTTCAGTTGTTGCTGCCCAAACCCAACAAAAGCGTAACTTAAACGTCCAAGAACATGTCTCTTATACCCTTCTTAATGGTGCCGGCATTGCAACACCAAAGTGAGTATATTATCGTTTATAATATAAAATGAAAATTAAAAAAAAAAAAAATTAAATTTTCCCTAAAATTATGTAAAAATAATTGTAGTACTGTATTGTTTTTATAGTAAGATTAGAAAGTTTTATTCTTGGTGGTGACGGATATTATTAGACAAAATAAATCTGCCGACAAATTAGTGGAAGTACAAGTACAAAGTTTTAGTTAAATATTATATTACAATTTACGGAATTATTTGCCCGTCAATGAGCACTAAGTCTATTAATGTTACGTATTTATTGCCGATCCATATGGGCTCCATGTAACTTATAAAAGCGTAATTAATGGCGCCACTTTGATTATAATAGGGATCTTTCCTGACATGAATCGGCAGAGTCTCTAACTAAATGATTTTAAAGTTGGAGCTTAACATTGACAAAAACTATTAACTCCTTTATTTTGAAATCCCTTTACTTAAATAAAATATGTAAACATTATTTTGATAAGGTCCTACTCCTTTGATCTGGTTTGAACGACTGTAAAATTTGTACTTATTTTTATATGACTCATAAACTTTCTAATTATAAAAATAAATTTACTGGAAATTAAAAGAAAGCATTTCAGTTTAATTAGGTACCTTATTTCTTATCAAAAAAAATTTCTTTAATATCAATTCATGTTTAAATGTCTACTAAACTGAAAAAGAAACAAAAATATTTATAAACAATTAAAAAAAATTGGATTATAAATGAGACAATTTTATATATTTCAAATTAATTAAAATGCCTTGAAATTGATATTGAAATTTCTTTGTTTACTTGACACCAATAAAAATATCAATGAACTTTTCTAAACAAAAAACAAATTTGCCAAAAAACAAATTTGCTAAACAACAATTTAATAATCTTCTATAGAAAAACTTTCTTTTTATAACAAATAACAAAAAAACAAAAATAAAATAAACAAAAAATGAACTTTGAGCACTTTGCAAATACAAATATAGAAAAATCATTCATATTACAGATGGTTAGATGACTCTTGACTAGTAGCTATGAATTGATGATTATATTTATTTTTATTTACTTTTTTTTAGACTACACAATTTAATATTTACTATAAAAGTAATTAAATAAAAGAAACCCAAGTAATAACTAGTTTATGGGGTTATCAGTAAACAAATGTATTTGTTTATACTTGTAAAAAAAGAAAAAAAAAATAGAAATAATAATTGTAATCACAATGTGAAATAAATTGAAAAAGCAAGGGAAACAAATACTTAACAGTAGTGTATAGTGCAATTTATTTTGCAATTATCATTACTATGATAATGAAGAATAAAATCATATAACACAATAATGTTTTTTAAGAACGTAATAAAATTTTATTATAGCAGCTAGTATGTATACTATATTTTGATTAAACTATTTAAAGATTTTTAATAAACAAATTAAAAAAAATATATATATACATATATAATTGATATTTTATTAAGTATCTCTCTTATGATTTAATCTAAGTAATATTTTGCAGATTTTTATGTTGAAATCATAAAACAAATGATATATTATGCAATCTTAGTTTTTTTTTGTCGTACGTAAACAACGTCACGTTATTGTTTTATAAAATCGTATCTTATCTTAATACGTATACCTATTTGTTTAGTTTTTATTTAAACAATTCATGAATCAATATTTTTTTTTATTAAATGTTATAGCTATTCTGATATTAATAAAGGTGAATTTTTTTTTAAATAAACGTCAATTGATTAAAGGTTTTGCTACAATTTAATGTACATATATACAACACCTTGAAATGTTCTGAGAACTATAGAAATGTTGGTTGTTGAGTTGGTAACAACTCAACAGAGACTCAACACCTTGCGGAGACTCAGAAAAGGTTAGCCAGAGACTAGAAATCTGTTTATAGAAACTAAGCCAATGGTTGAATTTTTTTAAAGGCATTATTTTTATCAATGACTGTTAGGTTCAAGTTCTAAACATAAAAGAATTAATTACTTCCTGTTGGTTTTTAAAGAAATAACTTTTATATTCCAGAATTATTCTCATTGAAGATTTTATTGTCTTTCATCTAATTTTTTGCTCGAATAGGTCCAATAATTTTTAAACTCGGTTTCATTTTATGAAGTGCTTTTAATATCCTTTAAATTATGTTTTACTAGAGCATATCTTTCAATTTTATGGAAATATGGACATTATTAGCCTCTTTCGGTACAAACAATTTCTTTGTTATCGCTCCATTTTTTGTTGTTGTAATAAGAAAAACCGGTGACAGCCTAGAAAACACCGGATACGCTGTATTTTATTTGGAAAGGAAGAAGTATTGCACTTGTTCACGTATATTTCTGTGTTAATGGAACCATTTTTTTAAGAATGAAGTCCTTTTTTTCTCGTGTATGCATATGGGTTCCAAAATCAAAAGCTTTCTTTGAAATTTGGATTTCTTTGATACACAACATTTTTTCTGCTCTTGTCCGTAAGCATATGCAACATAAAATTCTTGGCTAGGAAGTTGAAAAACAGCCTGTTCCAATGTTTCATCGCCTATTATACTCTGAAGATGATTATGAAGAAAATTCACGTTATTTATACCCTACACCACCATAGGTGGGGAGGGTATTATCCGTTTGTGCTGATGTTTGTAACACCCAAAAATATTGGTCAAAGACCCACCTTAACTTATACCAATCGCCTTTGAATCACTTTCTGAGTCGATTTAACGATTTCCGTCTGCCCGTCCATGTAAACCTTGTAATCAAACTACAGGTCGCAATTTTGAACAAACATTTATGAAATTTGGCGCACTGGTTTCTAATAGTTCAGGGACGAGGCCTATTGAAATTGATTACGATCGGTCCATTATTTCACCTAGTCCCATACAAAAATCCTCCCGGAAAAGGGTTTAACGAAAAAACCTTAAATACAGCAATATTTTTTTATGAAATTTGGCACATATAAGTTTTATATCTGTGTGCCGATTTTCAGAAAGATCGGTTCATAATTGACCATAGCTCCCGTATAAACCCCTTTTCAGAAAATCACTTCAACGGGTATAAATCCCATTAAAATGTCAGTATAGAGTTAATATGCGACAAAAATAAGTTTTATGTAAACATAAATGATACTATAAAATTTTACAAAGATCGATCCGTAATTTACCATAGTTCC
>MINK01178543.1:0-10011 GCA_001735545.1 Phormia regina
AAATAAGTGATCACAAATGAAGGCCCTTTTTCCATTTAAATGCTTATTTACCAAGATATCGAGGGTTAAAGATTTTTTTAATTTTCATATAAAATTTTGATTTTTGGCAAGAAATATAAGTGATCACAAATGAAGGCCCTTTTTCCATTTAAACGCTTATTTACCAAGATATCGAGGGTTAAAGATTTTTTTTATTTTCATATAAAATTTTGATTTTTGGCAAGAAATTAAGTGATCACAAATGAAGGCCCGTTTTCCATTTACCAAGATATCGAGGGTTAAAGATTTTTTTAATTTCATATAAAATTTTGATTTTTGGCAAGAAATATAAGTGATCACAAATGAAGGCCCTTTTTCCATTTAAATGCTTATTTACCAAGATATCGAGGTTAAAGATTTTTTTAATTTCATAATAAAAATTGATTTTTGGCAAGAAATATAAGTGATCACAAATGAAGGCCCTTTTCCATTTAAACGCTTATTTACCAAGATATCGAGGAAAGATTTTTTAAAGATTTTTTGAAATTTTGATTTTTCTCAAGAAATATTAGTGATCACAAATGAAGACCCTTTTCCATTTAAACGCTTATTTACCAAGATATCGAGGGTTAAAGATTTTTTGCAATTTTCGTATCAAATTTTGATTTTTTTAAGAAATACAAGTGATCACAAATGAAGCCCTTTTCCATTTAAAGCATATTTACCAAGATATCGAGGGTTAAAGATTTTTTTTTTATATAAAATTTTGGTTTTTACTGGTGATCACATATGAAGCCCCTTTTTCCATTTAAACGCTTATTTACCAAGATATCGAGGGTTAAAGATTTTTTTAAAATTTCATATAAAATTTTGATTTTTGGCAAGAAATAAAGGTGATCACAAATGAAGGCCCTTTTTCCATTTAAACGCTTATTTACCAAGATATCGAGGTTAAAGATTTTTTAATTTTCATATAAAATTTTGATTTTTGGTAAGAAAATAAGTGATCACAAATGAAGCCCTTTTTCCATTTAAACGCTTATTTACCAAGATATCGAGGGTTAAAGTTTTTTTAATTTTCATATAAAATTTTGATTTTTATTAAGAAATATGAGTGATCACAAATGAAGGCCCTTTTTCCATTTAAATGCTTATTTACCAAGATATTAAGGATTAAACATTTTTTATATTTTTCATAAAATATTGATTTTTAGTAAGAAATTAAGTGATCACAAATGAAGGCCCTTTTTCCATTTAAACGCTTATTTACCAAGATATCGAGGGTTAAAGATTTTTTGAAATTTCATATAAATTTTGATTTTTGGCAAGAAATATAAGTGATCACAAATGAAGGCCCTTTTCCATTTAAACGCTTATTTACCAAGATATCGAGGGTTAAAGATTTTTTAATTTTCATATAAAATTTTGATTTTTGGCAAGAAATATAAGTGATCACAAATGAAGGCCCTTTTTCCATTTAAACGCTTATTTACCAAGATATCGAGGGTTAAAGATTTTTTTAATTTCATATAAAATTTTGATTTTTGGCAAGAAATATAAGTGATCACAAATGAAGGCCCTTTTTCCATTTAAATGCTTATTTACCAAGATATCGAGGGTTAAAGATTTTTTTAATTTTCATATAAAATTTTGATTTTTGGCAAGAAATATAAGTGATCACAAATGAAGGCCCTTTTTCCATTTAAACGCTTATTTACCAAGATATCGAGGGTTAAAGATTTTTTTTTTATATAAAATTTTGATTTTTGGCAAGAAATATAAGTGATCACAAATGAAGGCCCTTTTTCCATTTAAACGCTTATTTACCAAGATATCGAGGGTTAAAGATTTTTTTAATTTTCATATAAAATTTTGATTTTTGGCAAGAAATATAAGTGATCACAAATGAAGGCCTTTTTCCATTTAAACGCTTATTTACCAAGATATCGAGGTTAAAGATTTTTTTCTAATTTCCATATAAAATTTTATTTTTGGCAAGAAATTTAAGTGATCACAAATGAAGGCCCTTTTTCCATTTAAATGCTTATTTACCAAATTATCGAGCGTTAAAGATTTTTTTTTTTTTCATACAAAATTTTGATTTTTTGGTAAGAAATATAAGTGATCACAAATGAAGGCCCTTTTTCCATTTAAACGCTTATTTAACTTTTTTATTTTTCAACAAATTTTGATTTTTGGATAGAATTATAAGTGATCACAAATGAAGGCCCTTTTTCCATTTAAATGCTTATTTACCAAGATATCGAGGGTTAAAGATTTTTTTTATTTTCATATAAAATTTTGATTTTTGGCAAGAAATAAGTGATCACAAATGAAGGCCCTTTTTCCATTTAAACGCTTATTTACCAAGATATCGAGGGTTAAAGATTTTTTTAATTTTCATATAAAATTTTGATTTTTGCAAGAAATATAAGTGATCACAAATGAAGGCCCTTTTTCCATTTAAATGCTTATTTACCAAGATATCGAGGGTTAAAGTTTTTTTTATTTTCATATAAAATTTTGATTTTGGCAAGAAATATAAGTGATCACAAATGAAGGCCCTTTTTCCATTTAAATGCATATTTACCAAGATATCGAAGGTTAAACATTTTTTGAATTTTCATATAAAATTTTGATTTTTGATAAGAAATATAAGTGATCACAAATGAAGGCCCTTTTTCCATTTAAATGCTTATTTACCAAGATATCGAGGGTTAAAGATTTTTTTTATTTTCATATAAAATTTTGATTTTTGGCAAGAAATATAAGTGATCACAAATGAAGCCCTTTTCCATTTAAATGCTTATTTACCAAGATATCGAGGGTTAAAGATTTTTCTTGAATTTTATTATCAAATTTTGATTTTTGGTAAGAAATAAAGTGATCACAAATGAAGCCCGTTTTCCATTTAAACGCTTATTTACCAAGATATCGAGGGTTAAAGATTTTTAATGAATTTATACAAAATTTCGATTTTTGGTAAGAAATACAAGTGATCACAAATGAAGCCCATTTTTCCATTTAAACGCTTATTTACCAAGATATCGAGGTTAAAGTTTTTATGAATTTTCATATAAAATTTGATTTTTGTAAGAAATACAAGTGATCACAAATAAAGCCCCTTTTCCATTTAAACGCTTATTTACCAAGATATCGAGGGTTAAAGTTTTTGAATGGAAATTTGACATAAAATTTCGATTTTTCGTAAGAAATACAAGTGATCACAATAAAGCCCTTTTCCATTTAAACGCTTATTTACCAAGATATCGAGGTTAAGATTTTATTGAATTTTCATAAAATTTGATTTTTGGTAAGAAATACAAGTGATCACAAATAAGAGCCCTGTTCCATTTAAACGCTTATTTACCAAGATATCGAGGGTTAAAGTTTTTATGAATTTTCACTATAAAATTTTCGATTTTTGTAAGAAATACAAGTGATCACAAATAAAGCCCCGTTTTCCATTTAAACGCTTATTTACCAAGATATCGAGGGTTAAAGGTTTTTATTGAATTTCGATACAAAATTTCGATTTTTGGTAAGAAATACAAGTGATCACAAATAAAGCCCCGTTTTCCATTTAAACGCTTATTTACCAAGATATCGAGGTTAAAGTTTTGAATTTTCATTAAAATTTCGATTTTTAGGTAAGAAATACAAGTGATCACAAATAAAGCCCGTTTTCCATTTAAACGCTTATTTACCAAGATATCGAGGGTTAAAGTTTTTTATGAATTTTCATATAAAATTTCGATTTTTGGTAAGAAATACAAGTGATCACAAATAAAGCCCGTTTTCCATTTAAACGCTTATTTACCAAGATATCGAGGGTTAAAGTTTTGAATTGAATTTTGACATAAATTTCGATTTTTGGTAAGAAATACAAGTGATCACAAATAAAGCCCCGTTTTCCATTTAAACGCTTATTTACCAAGATATCGAGGGTTAAAGTTTTGAATTGAATTTTGACATAAATTTTCGATTTTTGGTAAGAAATACAAGTGATCACAAATAAAGCCCCGTTTTCCATTTAAACGCTTATTTACCAAGATATCGAGGGTTAAAGTTTTTATTGAATTTCGATACAAAATTTCGATTTTTGGTAAGAAATACAAGTGATCACAAATAAAGCCCCGTTTTCCATTTAAACGCTTATTTACCAAGATATCGAGGGTTAAAGTTTTTATTGAATTTTGACATAAATTTTGATTTTTGGTAAGAAATACAAGTGATCACAAATAAGCCCGTTTTCCATTTAAACGCTTATTTACCAAGATATCGAGGTTAAAGTTTTATTGAATTTCATATAAAATTTCGATTTTTGTAAGAAACAAGTGATCACAAATAAAGCCCCGTTTTCCATTTAAACGCTTATTTACCAAGATATCGAGGGTTAAAGATTTTTATTGAATTTTCATATAAAATTTCGATTTTTGATAAGAAATACAAGTGATCACAAATAAAGCCCCGTTTTCCATTTAAACGCTTATTTACCAAGATATCGAGGGTTAAAGATTTTATTGAATTTTCATATAAAATTTCGATTTTTGATAAGAAATACAAGTGATCACAAATAAAGCCCCGTTTTCCATTTAAACGCTTATTTACCAAGATATCGAGGGTTAAAGTTTTTATCGAATTTTCATATAAAATTTGATTTTTAGTAAGAAATCAAGTGATCACAAATGAAGCCCCTTTTTCCATTTAAACGCTTATTTACCAAGATATCGAGGGTTAAAGATTTTATGGAATTTTCGTATCAAATTTTGATTTTTGTTAAGAAATACAAGTGATCACAAATGAAGCCCCTTTTTCCATTTAAACGCTTATTTACCAAGATATCGAGGGTTAAAGATTTTTTAAAATTTTTGATTTTTAATAAGAAAATACAAGTGATCACAAATGAAAGCCCTTTTTCCATTTAAACGCTTATTACCAAGATAACGAAGGTTAAAGACTTTTGGATTTTTTATACAAAATATCGATTTTTAGTAAGATACCAAGATAGTCCAATACGCCCATATATTTCCATTTAATGCATATTACCAAGAATATCGAAGGTAAAGATATTTATTACATTTTTCATAAAAAAAATATAAATTTTAGTCAGAAATCTCCATACATAAAGTGATCACAGATAATAAAACGCCTCTCTTTCCATTTAAGGCGAATTTACGGATATCGGAAGGTGATAGATTTTATTTTTCTCTTGACTTAGTAGNCGAATTTTCATACAAAATATCGATTTTTAGTAAGAAATCCAAGTGATCACAAATAAACGCCCTTTTTCCATTTAAATGCATATTTACCAAGATATCGAAGTTTTTTTTTCTAAATATCCAGGCAAATGTTATTCACCCTATACAGCTTAAACGAATGTTCAATAGGGTCTCTCATTTGTTGTATATTTATGTACTAATGGTAGTCGCTTGGCTACTGGAGAACTATATATAATATGTTGTAGATTGCGGTTTTTAGACTTCTTTTTCTTGTTGCTTCTGCTCTTGCTAGTTTTGTTTTGTGTTCTTTCCGGTTTTTTGTGGTATTATGAAATGTCCTTTCCTGTATACGTTTTTCTGTTCTATTTTTTATTTTTCAATAAACGTGGTTGTCCTATTTTTTATAAATGCTGTGTATTTTTATGTTTATTTTTTTCTTGCCGAACTAATAACAAATATAAAATCGGGGGCATTTGATATTTACAATCTTTGCGATCTTTTCCTTTGTTTTTGGTTTTTTGCTTTTTTAGTACTTTTTCAGTGAAGCGGTTCTTTAACAAAAAAATGCGAAATATTGTTGCAAGTAAATATTTTCCTATGGATGTTTTTATATTGAGCTGCCAGTATTGTGTGAGCAATTGTCGCATGAATAATTCTGCAACAATAAATTCTTTGGCTTAAATAATGTTGGTACAAATGGTTGGGAAGGAGAAAACGTAGGAGTTTAAAATGTACTATATATTGATATGTATGTAAATATAAGTTTTTATATGTGTGTTTGAATAAGTGCTGTTTTTTTTTTTTTTGGTGTGTAGTTTTCTGCATAAAATAAGCTCCAAACAAAAATTAAGCCAAACAAGTACGACTGCATCCTTAATTTTTATGTAAATTTTTCAGTATGATTTCAAGTATAAACGAGAAGTATCTGCATTTATTTTTATAGTTCACGGTTTTATTTGCTGTTTATATCCAAAAATATATGCACATGTGAGAAACGTTTTCTTTTTTTGATTATTCGTTTTTGCGTTATGTTGATTGTAGGAATTATTTATGCATGGTTACTAGTTGAACCTGTTATTGAGTGAGATTTAACTTTTGATATTAATTTTTGAAAAATATTTTTTGATATTTATCTTTATTCAGGTCTGCAATAATAACAGTAACGTAGATTATGGTGGGTTTTGAAAAATTTATAGAAGAACGCAATATTATTTGTACAGATATGTTAGAAAAATAAAAATAAAAATTCATAGCAAAAGTAATAGAAAAATAAGCGAACTAGTTACAATAAAAATAATTAATGCTCACAATTTCAAATTAGATCTAAAGAACTTTTTTTGCAAAATTATTAATGAAAAAAAAAAAAAAAAAAAAAAAAATAGATTTGATTGGAAAATTTTAAAAATTGTATAAGAACCATCAGGTAAAATAATCATTTCTGCAATAAATATTTAGAAGATTTGGATGAAAAATTATAATCTTATATATAACAATTAATACATTTATTTCTATTTTTAATTGATATATAATAAATGAAACACTAATTATAAAATTAAAGTAAAATTTTTAATTAATTCAATAATAATATAAATTAAAAAAATTTGTTATAAATGATTTTTTTTTTCGTGATTTGTTACTCTATTATGAATATTATAAATTTATACATTTCAAGTCCTTTTTTGCTGGAATATTTTTAACAGATACCAGATTGTTATCATTTTTTTTCGTTGTTTAAAATTTAATTATTTTCTGGGCATAATTGTACATGTAGAGAAAAAATTTGGTTCAGGTGAACATAAACTAACAGCAACATAATATGATTGTAATATTTGAATGTAATTATTATTCTGATTCCATTTAATCATTTTCTCATCATTTAATGATTCGGTTTAATCATATATATAACTTTTTGTATCATTTAATAATCCCATTTTATCATATACATAAGCAAATTTTATCATTTAATGCTTCCATTTTACCATATATATGAATCAATTTTCACATATGTATAATCCTATTTTATCATATATACGAAATAATAAAAAAATAATAAAAAATAAATTAAAATTAATTTTTTATGAAAAATTCTTCTACAGTAAAGGATGTTTTAACATGACGTAGAATCCGTTTTGACATGGAATCACTGACTTTGAAATTCTTCAAAAATATAATAAATCATCATATGAACGAAAAAGTACGACAACGTCCTCTAATGAATTTTCATTAACTTAGAACCATGTATATAAATTAAAAATTATAGAATATTCACAAAGTACCATCAGAACAAAAAGGTACCATAAAATCTCCTCTTATGGATTCAAATTCATTTAGGACTATTAATCATTAATTTCTTCTTTCTAGGTTCATAATTATAAAAAAATCAAAATGTACCATTAGAAGAACAAAAAAGTACCATAAAGACCGCTCATGTTTCTAGGTTAAATATTACAGGAAATTCAAAAAGTACCATTAGAAGAACAAAAAAATACCACAAAGTTCCCTGTTATGGATTCTCATTCACTTAGGACCACATAACCCTAATTTCATGTTTCTAGGTTCATAACTTTAGTCAGTTCAAAAAGTACCATTAAAATAACAAAAAAGTACCACAAAGTCCCCTCTTATGAATTCTCATTAACTAAGTTCATAATTTTAGAAATTTCAAAAAGTATAATTAGAAGAACGAAAAATATAAAAGGACATACATTGTTACTTTGAATCCTTTGCATATTTTGGAAACCATTTATAGAGCTTTAAGTTTGTATAACAGTGAATACTTTTACAAACAGTTTACTAAAAATATGTGAAAAAAATCCTTTACACAAAAAATAAGCCCTCATAAGAACTAATTGTTCATTTAAACTTAAGTTTTTCAATTATTTATTATTAAAAAAAATGCCTGTAACTTATACAAAACACCCATTTAAATTACCTACAGTCTGATGCTTCTGTTGTTTCATCTACTTTAATAAATAAATTGTTATATTACCATTAAAAAAATATATATGAAAAAAATTTCCTGTTTCAATTATAAGTCTTTTAATCTTTTGCTGTAATAAAATTATGTACTTAACAACTTAACCTTAAGCCTTAATATTTATCCTACTTATTGTCTGTTTACATAAACTAATACATACAAACAAACAGATATCCTTTCTTTGCTCTCTTTTAAACGTATAAACATTATTGTATACGTAAGGATAAATATGTTTGTATGTATGTTTGAAGATCGTAAAAATATAACAACAAAACAAAAACAATTTTAATATGTTATATTACTTGTTACAATTAACAAAAAAAGTCTTTACTTATTTATGTATGAGAATTTTTATATTTGTCTTCTTGTCCCCAACTGTCTATCTGTCTGTCTTTATGCCTTTAAAGCTACATATGTATGTCTGACGTATGGTTTGTTTGTTAGTCTGTGTTATATGCTCATAATTTTTGTGTATTTTTGCCGACTGAGTCTCTGGTAGTTGAGTCCTTTTTAAGAAGCTTAACAAAATTTTTTTTGATGTGATTTTCTCACATTCATATTTGTATATTTAGCAGAAAATAAACCTTTTCTTGTTGTTGTTGTTACTTGAATTTGTATAACAAGTAGGTATGTGTTTGAGTTTGAGTTTTTGTTATATTTCATTCATTTCTTCTCATATTCCTTAATATTTGGAAGCGTAATAAAAAATATGCTGCAACAATTGTAGCAGTAGTAACAACAACAAATACTTAACGTATTATTAAACAACAACAAAACATATATGATTTACTATAAGGGATTTCATTAAAAGACTAAAATACACTTTAAATAAAATATGTTAAAGTTGAGTTAAATAACATTAAAATAATAAAACAATGATGCAGCTTAAAAGTTTTATGAAAAATTAGTTTTATTTGTTTTGTATATTCTTTTAGATTATATTTTTTTTAAGACATCACCTTAATTTCTTTCTGTGTATTTACATAGATTTACATCTACACAAGTTTCTATACATGTAAGAATATTTATTTAAATGTCTATGCTAAGATATGTCTATGTTTAACTGATATATTATTGTATATGTACTTATAAAAATATATTTTACTTAGTATGTGCATAAGTATGTAGAAAGAAAGATGTAGGTGTATTTTGTTTGTTTATTATAAGCCTTTAGGGAACTTACAAGACAAAACCATAAAAAGCGCAAGACAATAATAATAACCCAAAACAACTACAGCAGCAGCAGCAAAAAAATATTAATGGTCTAAATCTACATTTTCACTTTGCTACTAAAAACAACAACTAAAGGAAAAAAACTTAACGATGCATGAAAAATTCTTGCATGAGCTTCTGAAAAAAATGTATAGGAAAATTTAAAAAGGGTTTTATTTTCCTTAGCAAAACAGTTTTACTTTTAAGTTTTCTCATGATTTTATTTTTGATGAGCTAACGTAAAAATTTTAAAGTGACAACCAAAAATAAGTAAAGTTACGGTAAAAAAAATCAGCAGTAAATATTTTTTTTTTTAAAGAAATTTTTAAGAAATGAGGAAGGAAACCATAATTTTAATTTAAATAGTGAACTGAACTTGAACTGAATTAGAACTAAACTAGAACTGAACAAAAACTAGAATTGAACTGAACTAGAACCGAACTGGAACTAGAACTGAACAAAAACTAGAATTGAACTGAACTACAACTGAATTTGAACTGAATTAGAGCTGAACTAGAACTGAACTAAAATTGAACCTAGAACTGAACTAGAACTGAACTTGAACTGAACTGAACTAAACTAGAACTGAACTAGAACTGAACTAGAACTGAACTAGAACTG